>JAGFNQ010005608.1:46056-149434 GCA_024364735.1 Boesenbergia rotunda | reverse complement strand
TTCAAATTTCAAGTTCTTGCTTTATGGAGATTATTGAGTATTTGAGTTTTGGATAGTTTATTGCTAAATTTCTTAGAGTAAAGATTCCATGTCATTTCATTTAGCATATATATCCTTATGATTGCATTGGATGAGTAAAAGTGTGAGTAGTTAGAAATATTGATACTTTGTTAGAGAAAAAGGTGTTTGTGCCAAGATAGTATCAATTTTCCTTTTGAATCGAGTTTTATTGCTTAAAAATGTTTAGAAAAGTTGCAATCACATTTCATAATGCTTTAGCAAGGTTGTAGAACATGCATTTGGTGTTATAAATTCATAGAAGCCAAGATTGGTACAAACTCTATTGTTAAAGTTTATATAAACTTGTTTAGTTTATTTTCTTCCATAAAAGTCCTAAATTTAAGTTTATGGATTCGTTTGATTGGTTAAATTGTTTAGGAACCTGACATAGAGTATAGAATGGTGTCGTAGTTTGATATGGCTCGAAACTGAGCGAGAGGTGGCTTTAAGAAGCAAGAGCCGAAACCTGTAAAACTGATTACAGGCGTACCAGTCGACTGCCACGTCACCAGTCGACTGGTACGGGCAGTTTAAGAGGGGTAAGGCTGTTTTCAACAGGTATTAGCTATGAGATTTGAGAAGAAAGTATGACATGGTGTTATGCATGATGACTTATGTTAGAATATAATTGTTAGAAGAATTTAAAGAAAAAAAAAAGAATTCCGCATTTCTTTAGTCATGTATAAGAGTAGAGAAGTACAGAGAAAGTAACGATCCGTCTAAAGACAGTAAGAAGGCGGGTCGCTACAGTGGTATCAGAGCAGTTCCCATTCTCCAGCATCACACACACATCAGCATCAACCTTGCCGTCTTCAAGTAAGAAAGCTTTAAGTTTCAGTTTTTCTATTGCTCCTTTATTTAATTGCAGTATAGAGAAATGCTTAAGTACTACTCACATGTGCATAGAACAAGGAAGCATGTTTAATCCCTTAGTATCACGGAATCATGTTTAATCCCTAGAATGGATATCAGATTTCTAAGTAAGAAGATAAGTTTATATCTAGAGATGTATAGTGATTTCTTGTTCCTTATGCATTATTAGATGGCAAGAAGAGGCCGAGCTCCTAATGCTAATAACAGAACTCCAGTTCAAGATAACAGTGAGCCTGGCACAGAACAGCCAAACCTGATGGCAGTCATTGCTCAAATGCAAGCTCAGATTACAGAACAACAGAAGACCATCGCCACACTGATGGCGAATCAGCACCCAGTGCCCCCTACACCACCCACAGCAGGAGTGGGAACTCCAGTGGTGGCTGAAGTTCCACCCAGTCACACAGGAGACCCCTGCCGTGAACCGAAGACAAGAAGCATACCTCGTCCAGTGGCAGAGGCTGAAACCGAAAGCTTCTCAGGCACGACTGAGCCCTGGGATGCCCAGGCTTGGTTCAAGACTTTAGAGAGCACGATGGAGCTTCTTGACTGGCCAGAGGTTGAGAAGGTCAAATGTGCCTCCTTCTGCCTAACTGGAGATGCTCGTATGTGGTGGGAGCGAGTCAAGAGTAAGAAGATAGTCAACCAGATGAGCTGGGCAGATTTTGAGCACGAGTTCTATGAGGAATTCTTCCACATGAAGGTTACCAACAAGCACTTCGAGGACTTCATGGATTCAGACAGGGTAGCCTACCAGTGGGAGAAGCAGTTGCAAAGTTCAACAGACTAGCTCGCCTCTGCCCAGAGCTAGTCAGCACAGAGAAGGAGCGAGTCAGACTGATGCTTCGCATGCTGAACCCGGAGATAGCACTCAACGTGAACAGCGGGATGCACCGACCCCAGACCAGCGAGGAGTTGGTCAGTAGTGCTCTAATCTCAGAGCACTACCTGAATAGCATCAAGGCACAGCAAGCACAGCAGAAGCCAGTCCTGATTGAGAACAAGACAATAGGAGGCCAGAAGCCTCAGCCAAATAGCCAGAACTGGAAGAACAAGAACCACAAAAGGAAGCAGTGGCCTGGCAGCCAGAAAGGAAAACCAGAGAATAAGCAAGCTAGGTATCCACCTTGTCCTAAGTGTGGGAGGAACCATCCAGGAGCATGCCTTTTGGGTGTAACTGGATGCTATTCATGTGGACAAGAGGGACACAGATCCAAAGACTGCCCAAACAAGTTCAAGGTACTTCCTCAGCAGTCCGTACAGTATGGAGGCCAGCCTCAGTTACATTACATGCCTACTATACTGGAGGGACCTCAGATCAGTCAGGGAGGGTTGGAAGCAGCACCAGTTCCAACCAATGCCAGAGTCTTTTCCCTCACGAAGGAAGAAGCTGCCAGCGCCTCCACGGTCGTAACAGGTCAAATAGTTATCTTCAGCATTTAGCTACTACACTGTTTGACACTGGGGCGACCCATTCTTTCGTATCAGTACCTTTTGCTAGTAAGTTACAGGTGCCTACAGAGAGTTGGGAGTCCAGATTCCTGACAACTCTCCCTTCAGGGGAAATCATGGAATCCACCCAGAGGCTCCGGGCTGTGCCAATCAAGATTTCAGACCGAGAGCTATATGTCGATCTGATAGTCCTTGCGATGCAGGACTTCGACATCATACTGGGCATGGATTTCCTCAGTAAGTACAGCGCTTCAGTGGACTGCCGTAGAAGGAAGGTGGTTTTCAGCCCAGAAGGAGAACCACCATTCGAGTTTCAAGGAGCCCCAAGGAGGAAGACTCAGAAATTTCTCTCAGCCTTGGCAGCCCACCAGATGCTAGAGCAAGGGTGTGCTGGTTTTCTTGCACACATAGTGGAATCAGAAGCAAAAGAAGAACTCAAGCAGGAAGATGTACGGGTAGTCTGCGAATATCCAGAAGTGTTCCCAGAAGAATTACCTGGACTACCTCCCAACAGAGAAGTGGAATTCGAGATCGAGCTAGTGCCCGGTACCGGTCCGGTCTCGAAGGCCCCATATCGTATGTCTCCAGCAGAGTTGAAGGAATTACAAGAGCAACTCCAGGAGCTGCTAGACAAGGGCTTCATTCGCCCGAGTCATTCACCCTGGGGAGCTCCTGTACTTTTCGTCAAGAAGAAGGATGGTCTATGCGTCTGTGCATAGACTGAGCTTTGAACAAGGTAACCATCAAGAACAAGTACCCCCTTCCTAGAATAGATGATTTATTCGATCAACTCAAAGCGGCTACAGTGTTCTCGAAGATAGATCTGCGTTCTGGGTATCATCAGCTGAAGGTTAAAGAAAGTGACATTCCCAGGACGGCCTTCAGGACGAGATACGGCCACTACGAATTTGTAGTAATGCCTTTTGGAGTAACCAATGCTCCAGCAGTCTTCATGGAGCTGATGAACCACATCTTCAGGGAGTATCTCGATAAATTCGTCATTGTATTTATTGATGATATTCTCATATACTCACAGACTCCAGAGGACCATGCTACACACTTGAGGATAGTGCTGCAGATCCTTCAGCAGGAGAAGCTCTATGCAAAATTCTCAAAGTGTGAGTTTTGGCTAGATCAGGTGACCTTCCTAGGTCACATTGTATCCAAAGAAGGCATTCAAGTTGATCCAGCCAAGATAGAAGCAGTCAGCAACTGGTGTAGACCCAAGAATGCCAGTGAGATCAGAAGCTTCTTAGGCCTGGCAGGATATTACAGAAAATTTGTGGAGGACTTTTCCAGGATAGCCTCTCCACTCACAGCCTTGACCAGAAAGAACAAGAAGTTTGAATGGTCAGATAAATGCGAGCACAGTTTTCTAGAGCTGAAGAAGAGATTGACTAGTGCTCCCATCCTGACTGTTCCAGAGAGTGACAAGGCCTTTGACATCTATAGTGATGCATCCAAGATGGGCCTTGGAGCTGTCCTCATGCAAGATGGTAAAGTAATAGCATATGCCTCCAGACAGCTCAAGGACTATGAGAAGAATTACCCTACACACGACCTTGAGCTAGCAGCTGTGGTTTTTGCACTGAAGCTTTGGAGACACTACCTGTATGGAGTGCAGTGCAGAATCTTCACAGACCATCAGAGTTTGAAGTACTTCTTCACTCAGAAAGATCTGAATATGAGGCAGCGCAGGTGGCTAGAGTTGGTCAAAGATTATGACTGTGAAATCCTCTACCACCCAGGTAAAGCTAATAAAGTGGCAGATGCACTGAGCAGAAAATCCTGTGCGGCACTGATGTCCTTATCATCACTGTCTCTACCACTTCAGAAAGAAATAAAGAATTTTGGAGTCGAGGTAATAATTGGGCAACTTTCTGCATTGACTTAGAGTCGACCCTGCTTATAGATATACAAGAAAAGCAAGATCAAGACCCAGAAATCCAGAAGATCAAGCAGGGGATCCAAGAGGCAGAAAATTCAGAGTTTCGAGTATCAGATAGTGGCATCTCTATTTTGGAGACCGCCTTTGCGTCCCTAATGATGAGGAACTAAGAAAGAATATTCTAGAAGAGCGCCACAGTACCCCATACTCTATGCATCCTGGTTCTACCAAGATGTATCAAGATTTAAAGAAGAGATTCTGGTGGTCTGGACTCAAGAGAGACGTGGCCAGATATATCAGTACCTGCTTGACCTGCCAGAGGGTCAAAGCCGAGCACCAGAGACCAGGAGGAGTTCTGCAGCCACTTCCCATTCCAGAGTGGAAGTGGGAAGAAATATCCATGGACTTTATCACAGGTCTTCCAAGAACCACCCATGGACACGATGCAATTTGGGTGATAGTGGACAGATTGACCAAGTCTGCCCACTTCCTAGCCATCAAGTTATCGCATTCGGTAGAGCAATTAGCACAGCTGTACGTGAAAGAAGTAATCAGGCTTCACGGAGTCCCGAAGTCGATCGTTTCTGACAGAGATGGGCGATTCATCTCCCATTTTTGGAGGTGTGTTCAGGACGCCCTAGGCACCAAACTTCAGTTCAGCACAGCCTTCCATCCCCAGACAGATGGACAAACAGAGAGAGTAAATCAGATTTTAGAAGACATGCTCAGGGCTTGTGCGTTGGACTTTAAGGGTAGTTGGTGCAAATTTCTGTGCTTAGCTGAGTTTGCCTACAACAATAGCTATCAGGCCACCATCAGGATGGCACCTTATGAGGCATTATATGGCAGGAAATGTAGATCACCCATATGTTGGCAAGAAGCTGGTGAGAAGAAAGAGATGGAGTCAGGACTAGACAGCCAGACTGAGCTTATAGATGAGACCACTCAGGCTATCCAGACGATCCGCCAGAGGATTGAGACTGCCCAGAGTAGACAGAAAAGTTATGCTGACACACGCCGTAGCCACTTGAATTCCAAGTTGGAGATTCAGTATTTCTCAAGGTCGCTCCTATGAAGGGAGTGATGAGATTTGGCAAAAAGGGCAAGCTAAGTCCTCGCTACATAGGACCCTACAAGATCATAAAGAGGTTGGTAAGGTAGCATATGAGTTGGACTTACCAGAGGATATGTCAGCTATCCACAGTACATTTCATGTCTCTATGCTAAAGAAGTGTATTCACGACCCTAGCCAAGTGATTCAGCCTCAGTCAGTACAGATCCAAGAAGATCTTAGCTATGAGAGCAGACCGACACAAATAGTGGACAAAGCAGTTAAAAGATTAAGAAACAAAGAAGTGCCACTAGTGAAGGTCATCTGGCAGAATCAAAAGCATGAAGAGGCTACTTGGGAACGTGAGGACAGCATGAGAGAGAGATATCCAGAATTATTCTAAGTTCGAGGACGAACTTTTTATAAGGTATGGGGGATTGTAACGCCCCAAAATTTCCATTTTTAGTTCTTAAAGTCCTTAGAATTATTTAGAAATGGTTTAGAAATATTCTAGATATTTTTAGGAATTTTTAGAGTATTTTTATGGAATTTTCCGAGTCCGTTTGGTATTTTTGGAAAAAGAAAAAGAAAAAGGAAAAGAAAGCAAAAAAGGAAAACATAAGGGCAGCCGGCGCTCGAACCCGCGACCACCACGAGACCAAGGAGCGCGCGACCAGCTGGGCTAGGGTATCAAGCACAGAAAAGGAAGGGAGACCTATATTTAAGCTGTAGTTAAGTTAATCCGCCCCTTAAGTATAAATAGCTAATTAAAGAGAGAAGTTTTATTTTCTCTCAACCCTCTCCCTCTCCCAAGTTGCGCCGACCCTCTCTCCCTCTCCTCTCTTGGGCGACACCAACACCAAGCCAAGAGGGCCGGCCGAGACCCTTCTCCAAGAGATAATCTATATTCGGGATCCCCGCGACGAGAGGAACGCGTAGACGTGAAGAATTCTCCGAGATCTCAAGTTTCTCCGAGCTCTAGACTCAATCTTGGTTGTAAGTCCAAGATATCAATGTAAGTACTGCTCACCTGCAGTAAGAGGCGGTTTTACCGCGAGAATTTCCTTTAAAAGTTTTTAAAAGAGAATTTTCCTTTTTGCTTTAGTTTTTGCATGTGATCTTAGTTCTTATATGCTTGTATATGTTTGATAAGCACCCTATGTGAGTTTAGGGCCAAGAAAGTTATGAGAAAAGAAAAGAAGATAAAGATAAGAAAAGAAAAGGCCAAGGCCTTAAGAAAATCCCCAAAAGTCAAGACTTAGGGATTTTAGCACGCAAGGTGCTCCAGAAAATGCCAAGGCATTTACAGATAAGAAAGAAAAGAAAGAAAAGCTATTTTATTTTCTAAGGCCAGTACCCGGCGTCCAAGGGCGTCGTTAAAGAAATCCAGGTGTCCAATTCCAAGGTCTTGGCCCTGGTAGACCAAGGTCTGCTCTATTAGGATTGGTGGCTCGCTACCCCAACCTTTTAGGGAACGCGCATCAGATGGTACTTACGTCTTCAGTGGATCCAAGTGATTATTATTTTCAAGTATATGCTTTAGCAAAGTTTTCTAAAGTTTTCAGAAAGTTTTCAAAAGTTAAAGAATAGCTAAAGTTTCAAGTTGAGCCAAGAAAAGTAGATTGAGATTATTTATTGCTTGAGTATGCATGTTTTGAGCTACACATGTTATTAGTTTTCTTTCAAGCATATTAGTATCTCATATGATGTTCAGTTTGATCTAGAAGCATGTTTGCATATTTCGAGTTTTTGTGAGCTAGATAGTACTTACTAAGCTTTTTGCTTATAGATGCATTTCCTCTTATTGCAGATAAAGGTAAAGGCAAGCAATTCTGAAGGAAGACGACGAGGCGGTGCTGAGTAGAGTGTGTGTGGTGGCTGATTATGGAGAGATCCTTGAGACGAGACATTTTAGTTATTTGAATTGCAATGTTTAAGTTTATTCAAATTTCAAGTTCTTGCTTTATGGAGATTATTGAGTATTTGAGTTTTGGATAGTTTTATATGCTAAATTTCTTAGAGTAAAGATTCCATGTCATTTCATTTAGCATATATATCCTTATGATTGCATTGGATGAGTAAAAGTGTGAGTAGTTAGAAATATTGATACTTTGTTAGAGAAAAAGGTGTTTGTGCCAAGATAGTATCAATTTTCCTTTTGAATCGAGTTTTATTGCTTAAAAATGTTTAGAAAAGTTGCAATCACATTTCATAATGCTTTAGCAAGGTTGTAGAACATGCATTTGGTGTTATAAATTCATAGAAGCCAAGATTGGTACAAACTCTATTGTTAAAGTTTATATAAACTTGTTTAGTTTATTTTCTTCCATAAAAGTCCTAAATTTAAGTTTATGGATTCGTTTGATTGGTTAAATTGTTTAGGAACCTGACATAGAGTATAGAACTGGTGTCGTAGTTTGATATGGCTCGAAACTGAGCGAGAGGTGGCTTTAAGAAGCAAGAGCCGAAACCTGTAAAACTGATTACAGGCGTACCAGTCGACTGCCACGTCACCAGTCGACTGGTACGGGCAGTTTAAGAGGGGTAAGGCTGTTTTCAACAGGTATTAGCTATGAGATTTGAGAAGAAAGTATGACATGGTGTTATGCATGATGACTTATGTTAGAATATAATTGTTAGAAGAATTTAAAGAAAAAAAAAGAATTCCGCATTTCTTTTAGTCATGTATAAGAGTAGAGAAGTACAGAGAAAGTAACGATCCGTCTAAAGACAGTAAGAAGGCGGGTCGCTACAATTCTGACCTCTCCGCTGTAGCACCGCCGAGACACTAGCTGGTCTCCTCAGACTTCAACCACTAGGTCGCCTACCAGGAGCTTTATCTTTTGGTGGTGAATAGAGACCACCGCTTGGAAAGTGCTGAGCGCAAGGCGACCCAAGATGGCATTGTAGGAGGAGGGCGCGTCTACGATCAAAAAGGGAGTCCTCCGGGTTCATTCGAGCCTGTCACTGCCCAATGAGAGTGACAAGGTGATTTGCCCCACCGGCTGTACTCGATTTCCTGTGAACCCAAATAGTGGAGTCGAGAGCGGGAGCAGTTCCTCCTTGTATATCTGCATCTGATCCCAAGCTGCCTTGTACAGGATGTTCACGGAACTTCCTGTGTCCACAAAGATAATCTTCACCTCATAGTTAGCAATACGGGCCACGATCACTATGGCGTCTTCATGGAGAGCTTCTACTGCTTCAAGGTCAGATGACCCAAAGGATATTGTGGGGCCTGGCTCTTAACTCCGGCTCGTCCCGATGGAATAGTTTTCTAATCGCCGGGTATAAGATTTCCTGGCCCGGTTGGAGTCCCCTCTAGTAGGTCCCCCGGAGATGACTCCCACATGACCTGAGGGCGGACATCGCATGGGGGCCTTGCCCTTCTGGGGGTCTCTCTCCAAGGAGAGAGATCTTCGAGGTGTAGACCCCCTACTCCTACCTCGTGATCGTGATCGAGACCGAGGTTGGACCTCGTTTCCCCCGACATGCTGTCGTCGAGGAGAGAAACTTCGCCGTGGGGACCTTCTGCGGTACCCTGACTTATTCCACTTCCTTCGAGGTTTGGTGTCTGCCTCCTCGCTGAACTTCTTTTTCAAGGCGTGACACTCCTCAGTGGAATGTGTCGAGCTGCCATGATAATCGCAGTTCCTTAGTGATGGCTCTGGCTGCTCGGTGTCTACCGTCTCTACCATCCGGCGCCTACCAGCCCACTGGTCCTTCCCGGGGTGAAGTTCCTTTCCCCAGGCCGGGGAGGGGGGCTCTCTCCTGTCTGATCGGGGAACCGCCGGAGCAAGGGCTCCGACCGGATCCTTGCAACGGGCGTACTGTACTTCCTCCACATTAACATGCTTGACGGAGCATCCCAGCAAATCATCGAAACTGGCGGGGGGCTTCCTTACCAAAGATCGAAAGAAGTCCCCTTCAGCGAGCCCTTGGGTACAGGCACTGACGAGTATCTCTGATGTTGCACTAGGCACGTCCTGCGCCACCAGGTTGAACCTCTGGATGTACTCCTTGAGCGGTTCCTTTAGGCTTCTGCTTGAGGGCGAACAGGTTAAGTATCGTCTTCTGGTAGCGACGGCTGCTCGTGAAATGGTGGAGGAAGGTTGTCTTGAACTCCGCAAAGGAGTTGATGAAACCTTGTGGCAGCCTCTGGAACCACCGCTGAGCTGCTCCGGAGAGGGTGTTCAAGAACACCAGGCACTTCACATCAGTATACTGGTGCAGGAGTGCCACATTTTCGAACTTACAGACGTGATCCTCTGGATCTGTCTTCCCATCATAATCAGGGATCCCCGGCCCGCGGAACTGTTTGGGCATGGGGTCTTCAACAATCTCGGATGAGAAGGGGGTAGAGGGGACCTTATAAGAGGTCTTGGGTTCATCCCTCTTCCCCTGTCCTTCTTCGTGCCTTTGGGCGCTGGAGGCCACCGAGTGGGCCTTCTCCATGTCTCCGGGAGATTCTCTTTGGAGGCCCGGGGCTGCTCCGTCCTGTCGCCCTGCAGGGGTAACAGATCTCCTTGAATGTGAGACGGAGACTCTGGGGATCTCCTCCCTCGCCGGGTCCCCTTGTCGCGGGGCAACCTGTTCGACTTGGTGTTGCTCCAGCGCTTCCTTGATGGCGTTAGCCACCAGACGGTCAAGTTCCTCTCTTGTGAGGGCAAGGGGTTGTTCCTCCGATCTTGTCATCGGTGCTCCTTCAGGTGCTTTGCTAGTTTCCCACAGACGGCGCCAAATTTGTTCCGGAAAGAATCAATGACGATGGCCAGGCACCAGAGCTTCGCCCTTGTGGTAGTTGCTGAGGCGGGGAGGAACTTAGGGTCCTGCGAAGTTAACACGAGCGTTAGGGGACACGGCGACAGGGGTCCGACGAAGTCCACTCCGACGCTCAAGTCAGTGTCTGTCAAGAAGAAAAGGTTGCAAAAAGTAAAGAATGTGTCTAGAGTTGAGAGAGCGTAACCACCGTACCAGAGAGGTTCGACTACCTTTTATACTGATGCCGACAGCCTAGACGTGTCCCTCGATCGGTGCCACGTCTCCAATACTTAAGCCACGCGCCCTATTTTCGCGGTAGCGGGATATCCTTTGAAACAGTCTACGTCGTTATCACGTGCCCACCTATTGCGACATTTAAGGGTTGGGGACCCCTTCTTGCGGGGATGCTTATCCGTACCGAGAGGGGGGGTCAGTACCTGAGGTTGATTGTTGCGGGGACTCCACCTCCCGAGGTGAGCTCGGGGCCTTCGGTGCTATAATTCCCGAGGTACTCTCGGGGCCTAACCTCCCGGGATATTCTCGGGAGGAGTCTTCGGATTACCTTTCCCGGGCGTGTTCCCTGAGGGGGGCCCCGGGACCCAGAAAGGGAAGTCGCTTTGATCATGTCATGTCTCACGATTTTCTTCATCCCTCGTGTCGGGCACGGACTATTTAATCCTATCAGATGCAATGACTTTCGTTATGTCCCGATATTTTGCATACTCTGGAAGTATTTTCCATTGCTATTTCTTTATAGTACCATTCAGGACTTTTCAATGTGTGTTTTTATATTTTCCATTGCTCTGGAAGTTGCCATGCATGCCTATTCCTTGAAAAAAAAGTTCCTTTAAGATGTCTTGAGGGAAATACTCAAACCTTTGGTCCTTATAATTACTTAATGGATTCAGGTCAGTGATCATGTTAATTTCATTCCTACTGCATCACTTGATCTTGGTCCTGGATGGGTAAGACGACTTTCATGAGTTGGCTCGGTTAGTAAGACGTCTGACTATTTATAACGAAGGTCTCAGGTTCGAAAATTGTCAGTTACACACGGGATAAAAATCTGATCTGCTGACATAAATCTTCTCAGTCCCAGACGCCTTATCCCACTAGTAAAAAAATTAGATTTATCTTTTCTGAATATCTGCGGAGTCGGGATCATGGCGTCGGTAAGATGATGGATTCCACCTTTGCAATGGATGGGTAAGACGTCATTTATTTTGTTTTTAATAATATTCATTTGTTTGAGGAAGGAAATTAATGTTGTTTGTTTGTTAAAATATTTTGCAACATTTGTCATGTATGGACATTTCTCTTTGATTACTAGGATAGACTTTAGTACCAGCCTAACTATTTGTCGATCTGTAGATTTTGCTTAGCTAGATGCGAATAACCTAGATGTATGGAACTAGAGAGTTCATGAACAATAAATCCACTTGAGTTAGTGTAAGTTGGAACTAGAGAGTTCATGAACAATAAATCCACTTGAGTTAGTGTAAGTCAAAATAATTAATTGTTCATTAAATTTTTATTATATCATTTTGGTATTTCACCTATTTATTTTTATATTTATTATACTAATGAGTTATTATAATATAACAAAAAATAAGAAAAAAAATATTGATGAAACTATATCATTATTTAATATGGAACCAAGGAACGAATATCATAGAGGACATAATATAAATATTGGCAATGAACGACTACCTTCATTGTTTCTCAATCATTCATATATCTTAATATCAAATGATATAATATTAATCTATATATTTAATATTTAAATATAATGTATATGATGGTGGGTGGGGTGACCCATCATATAAGGGAGGAGGTGTGGTGTATGGGATGGATATTGATGGCAATCAACGAGTTGGAAGATCATACAAGTAAGTTTTCAAGTAGATGTGCTCTAATTAGAAAAACAAAGAACTATCATAAAAAATTGAAGACGTACTCAAAAGAATAGAGAAAGAAATTTGTATGAATGATGTAAATATTTATTATCTAAATGTTTATTTATTATACTTGTAGATTTAGAAATTGATTGTTTTATTTTATTAATTTATTTGAAATGTTTGATTCTTTCTTGTAAAATAATATATAGATGAGAAATATAGAAATAGAATATGATATAAATTTAATAATAAATTCCAAATGAATTTATATATGGAATTATAAATAAAAATATAAATGGATTTATAAACATATTAAAATTATATTTGATATATTATTTGAGATATATTAATGACGGATTTAAAATAAAATTAGAGATAGAATTTGTACTTGAAACTAATTTCATTCAGTCAATTTAAAAATAGATTTATAAATGAGTTTTTAATCCATTTCTAAATTAGAGATGGAATATTTTTGTCTCCCGGATTAGCAATGGAGTTTTCATTAATGAATTTTTGAGATAGAATATTCCATTTCAAATTTTTTTAGAGATTTAAAAATGACTTCATTTTTTCGTCTATGCAACCTTACTTTCTTATAGTGAGTGGAATAATATTTTTATCATATACATGATCTGAGATTACAATTTCGTTGGAAACTTGAGGCTGCTTGCTCGATTTGAGATTCTTTTCATTTAACTCTCTTTTCGACCAAAAACACACTCCCTGCTAAAAAACACAAAGTAATAAAAGATGCCTGCCATCAATGAGGTTTGTTGGGGAGGTTAAGCAAGACTGCAAGAGATACTTGTTAAACAATCACCTTTTTAGATAGTGGAGGATCTAGATTATAAGTTTGGGGGTGGGGTGGGGTGGGGAGGGGAGGCCGCATACTAAGTAACATAAATAATTATTATAATAATAATAAAAAATAATAATAATTATAATAATATCCTCTCTAATCCTTCAAAGATACATAATGTATATTTAGTTAAAATTTAAAAAATAGAGAAATATTTTTTTTAAAAATTTAGTCATCTAAGAGATTTGAACTCTAAATGTGTGCTAAAATAAAAATTAAATTTATCATTAGACCCACTACAAATATAAGCTTTCAAAAGAGTTAAATTATATATATACTAAGAAAATAAAAATTTTTATATAAAAATAATGTTATTAAAAATTTAGGGATAGGGGGAGGGCGGTTGTGGCCCTCCCGGATCCTCATGTAAATCCGCCCTTATTTTTAGATTTTGAAGAAAACAAAAAAGCAATAAGCAAGAGAGGAGAAGAACGAACTCACAAGCAAGAAAAAGAAAGACCATGTATTTGGCTTATTTAGCACTCAGCATACTCCATAATTAATCTCTTAATTCCTGGCCCAATACATATACATCAAAGACAATGAAATATGTAGTCTTAACCTTACATTTGCTTTGCGAACAATCCTTGTTTTGTATTATTTTCCATCAATTCAGTGCAGGAAAGCAACATGACATTTAAAATTTAATGCAAACCTACTTTGTTGGCGGTTTAGTATTTCTGATCCGACCCACTCTCCTGTATAATTAGCTAGAATTAGTTGGGACAGCTTGGGAAAAGTCTATTTCACTGAGCTGTTTTCTTAAATTTAATTTATGATGGTGTTAACTGGATAAATTAGCAACATTTCCACGCTCTGTTTAGCTCGCTGTTAGTCAGTTTAATTTCTCTATCTATCACAGTAACTTTTGGCAAAACAATCAAAACCCTCGTCAGCTATGTGAAACTATCTACGTCGACAATCAAACCTTCACGATCGAGCAGAAAAATCTGTCTCAAGAAAAAAAAAATAACAATTTTTTACCGTAGTTGAATATGACCAAATAAAACTGGCATATAATTAGCATTCTGGCCATTCATCTGCAATGCATTCGCACAGTAACTGTATCATTCAGTACTGATTTTAGAGAACGTCGACGTATTTAGCAATCATTTATTAACTAGCATGCTCTAAACGAATACAGACGATCTATTCTCTGACAACAATCATTAAACCCTTATGACAATTCCAACCAAGTGCATCGGACGCATGCAGTACAAACACATAAAGAACATTTGCATTGGAGAACCATAACTACAATTCAAGTGTATATATATATATATATATATATATATATATATATATGCATACTCCTCTGACGTCGCAAACTAAATTGAGTGTTGAGATAAAAGGGAGGAGTTTCGAGGAACTTATTACTTAGAGCATGTAGTGAATGGACATAAGTGATTGATCGATCGAATTGAGTCGGGGGGGGGGGGGGGGGGGGGGGGGGGGGGGTGGGCCTCACCTCATTCAATGCATAAAACTGCAAAACCGGTGGGATTAACCTCTCCTCTAATGGCACCTCCTCATCGCATGTGACGACTTTAATACCTTGTCCAGTGTAGCTGGAGTCGATATAAATTGGGACGAGAGTATCCACCATTCCACATCCGTATCACATCTGATAGCATTTTCTCTTCTGAGTTCTGATCATGGGGACTCCACGGAGCCCCATTTGGAGTGTCTTTGGTGCAGTCGTATTGTTGTTGGTGGCCGCCTCATGCTCAAGTGCTGCGACGCCGACTGAAACATCGGTTGTCGGCTCAACCGAGTGTCTAGATTGTGCGCAGAAGAACATCAAGAGTGAGAATGCAGCCAAAGGTACCATATCAATCAGCCCAATGTCAATTTCTAATTTCCAATTCAATTGGTTAATTATACTTTACCATGCATGTATATATAGGATTACGCGTAGTCATCAAATGCAAAGTAAGCGACGAGAAATACGAGACCAAATCTGTCGGCGCTGTCGATGGCAATGGCAACTTCAACGTTAAGCTCCCGAGCGACCTCCTGCAAACCAACGGCGAGCTCAAGCAAGAATGCTTCATGCAGCTCCACAATGCTCCCAACACGCCCTGCCCAGACAAGAATGGACTCACCAGTCCCTCCAGCAAACTAATCCTCAAATCTAAGGGCATCTTCGCCGCTGCCGGGAAGCTGTCCTTCGCCTCGGCGACATGCGTCTCCGCCACCTTCTTACCACCCTACAGCGACCCCTGGCACAAAAAGCCCTACAGCGACCCCTGGCACAAAAGCTACCCCTGGCACAAAAAGCCCAAGTACTCATTCCCACCCTTCCATCTTCCACACTTAGTCTTCCCGCCCAAGCATGACTACCACCATCACTATCCCATCTACACCCCACCGACACCGACCTATAAGCCGGCACCAACGTACAATCCGCCGTCAGGAGGATACTATAACCCACCGACACCGACCTATAAGCCGCCGCCGACATACAATCCGCCATCAGGAGGATACTATCACTCACCGACACCGACCTATAAGCCGCCGCCAACGTACAATCCGCCATCAGGAGGATACTATCACCCACCAACACCGACCTATAAGCCGGCGCCGACGTACAAGCCACCATCTGGAGGATACTATAATCCACCAACGCCAACGTACAAGGCACCATCGGGAGGATACAATCCCGGCCACCCACATACCGAGGCGAATCAGAAGCCATAGAGGAGGATGAAGAGGTTGATTATATATATGTGATAATATGCATTGCATGAAGATAAAGGCAGCCAATACTATGCATGTAGTTGCTGCGTAATAATTCATGTTTTGTTTTTTTAGGAGATGTGTGTGAAGCGTTTGTGTCGGAGAAGGTCCTCCTTTCCATATTACTTTTCTGTGCAATATATATAAGCACTTGATTGCTTAGTTATTCGATTGAGTAATGTTGTGTATGATGGTTATCAGCAAATGTAATAATTAAAACTTATTTTCTTTGCTCGTTTGGCTTTTAAATTTTTTGCATTGACTTAGTTTACTTAATTTCTTACTCCGAAATTAAATGCAAAATAAGAAATGGTATCACGTGGAATTCAAGGAAAGCAGACAAAAAAAACTTATAATGGAGAATTAGTTAAATAGGAGAGTAATACATATCATAGGTTGGTTTTGTTTGAGGAAAATATTCTCTTTAAAATTATATATATACACACACACACACTAAACACATTACTACCCAAGCTCGTGCAAACTTAGTATATTTATTTTTTTAAAATTTTTTTAACTTATGATTATGCCTACGGTTTAAACGAATTTCCATTTAGGTTATAGTATTAAGCATAAAAATATTTTCAAACTAGAAAAATAATTAAGGTTTGCACGGAATTTGCGTGATAAGGTTCTTAGTATAGCAAATCTCTCTCTCTCTCTCTATATATAGATATATATATATATATATATATATATATTAGTTATTTATTAGAGGGTGCACATAAATTTGGAGAATTCCGAAATCACACACCATATTTTGAGAATGGCCTAAGGGTACATTGATTTGGGTGACTTCCTATTCTATCCCTTGCCAATAGATAGACCCGACTCTAGTTCGAAATCGATGGTTCCTAAGGGGTTGATCCTTAACCTTAACCATCCCGGACGATTATGATTCGTAGTTCGGAACTACCGATCACTATTCAGAATTGTCAGTTCACGGTTCGTGCATTGTTCTCCATGATTCAAAATTATTATGTTAAAAATGTAAATTGCAAATTTATTAAAAAAAGATTAAACTTATTTAAGTTGCATATGTATCCCCTTAGGGTATAGGGAAATCAAAGTCCATGTCATTCTTGTTGAGGCAATCTATGGTACGGAGTGACCATGTATTTTGATGTTTGTGCAAAGGGTTTAAGTTAGGTTTACCCTTGTGATTTAATATGTGTATTTGAGTGTGTAAGATTGTAGGTTACACATATTGACTTAGCTGGATGACTTCGGTACGGTGAAGGGTGGCATGGAGACAAGCTGGAGGCTTGTGTGCACCCGAGGGACCATGGATATCAGGGATGATGAGCCGAGGGGCGCGGACTACGAGGCATGCGTGAAGGATGACATGGAGATAAGCTGGAGGCTTGTGTGCATTCGAGGGACGGGAGCTGAAGACGAAGAGGGCGCGAAGGCAACATTCAAGGCTGCTAGTGAAGAGTCAGTTGAATCATGAAGGGACGAGAGACGAGGGAAGAGAACTCCAAGGGCAAGCTGGGAAGTTGACTTCAAAAGGGCACACGTGAAGGGTGGCATGGAGGCAAGCCAAGGAAAGGCTTGTGTGCACATCCGAGGGACGATAGCCGGTGGAAGAAGACTTCAAGGGGCAAGCCGAGGGAGTGTACTTGAAGGCACATGTGGAGGAGGGTCTTCGGAGTCAGGAGGAGTGTTTGTATAGGCTGGGCAGTCGACTGGTAATATAACAGTCGACTGCCAGCACAAACAGAAACTCACAGAATGTAATTGACATGAGACCAGTCGACTACTGGCAGTCGAGTGGTAGGTGGCTGAAAATTTGAACGTTGGGTTGCAACGATCGATTTTTAGTGGGACCAGTTGACTGCCCTGGGAGCAGTCGACTGGTAGGGTGTTTTCCAGCCTTGAGCTCTATTTAAAGAGGCTCGGGTCTGGCTGGAGACCCCTGACGAAACAAGCTTGGTTAGGGCTTGTTAGTAGTCTTAGTTCTCAGAAAGAGTACTTGGGTTTGTGGTGAGGTTTCTCCACCCACAAGGAGCTACACGAGCTAGCCGGAGGGCATCCGAGGAGTGATCCACCAAAGGATCGAGGGATCGTCCACCTCATAGACTGTTGTGGAGTAGGAGCTTCATCTTCGAACCACGTAAATATGTATTGTTAGTATTGTTTAGTTGTTAGTCTTATTTTATTGTATTTTCGCATGCACACTAACAACGTAGTTAGAGAAGAAAACGAAAAGTTATTATTCACCCCCCCTCCCTCTAGCAAGCTACATCGATCTAACAAGTGGTATCAGAGCGAAGGACCGCTCTTATTGGACTAACCGACAAAGGTGCACAAGCTAGAGGAGAGAAATGATGGAAGACAAGTTGGGGGATGACGTCTACACTCCACCTCCCTACGATCATGAAGATTTCGACTATTGGAGGATGCGAATGAAGACATGGCTTGGAATGGATTGGGAATGTAAGATAATCATAGAAGAACCATTCGAAATCCCAAGAGAAAAGCACGGGAAGAAGCTCCGACCTAGATATTGGGCGAAGGAGCAACAAGAACAAGTTAGGGCAAATAAGAAGGTAAACAATGGTTTGAGTAGTATAGGGGAATATAAAAGTGCCTATGAGTTGTGGAACAAGCTAGAAGAAATTCATGTTAGCCCTACACGAGCTCAAATAGTAGAAGAACCCAAGGAAGTAAGCTCAATGGTCCAAGAAGACCAAGAGGAAGAAGAATTGCTCATATCATCAAGTGAAGTGGAAGGACTAAGTGAGAGATCATCCACTTCGTCAAGAGAAGAAGAGGAAGTATCAATTTCAAGAATTGAGGGGGAGGAGAGACCCTCATCCATACAAGAGCAAGAAAAATTTCCTACCTCCACCAAACACCAAAGCAAGGACAAAAGACCACATCATTTGCTTTGAGTGCAATGAAAAGGGGCACTACAAGGATAAGTGTCCAAATGGTAAGAAAAAGGAGGTAAATCCTAAACTCATTTAAATTTCTTTTAAATCTAACATGGGTTGCAAGAATGGAGAAGCCCAAGAGAAAAGAAAGAAAATTAAATGCTTCACATGTGGAGAACTAGGGCATTATCATACAAAATGTCCAAGAAAAGGAGAGCTAAAGAAAATGGAGCAATTGAGAAGATGGGAGGAGGAAAGGAAGAAAAGAAGCTCACATCAAGGGGGAGCTACAAGGGTAAGGGAGGTAATCCCTAACCTTAAATTTAAATGCAATTCAAACGTAAGTTTCCCCATGCATGCTAGAATTAATGAAAAATATTTGCTTGTGCATAATTTTGGATTTAAATATCATGATAGGAATAGGGTTAACAAAGTAGATCAAAACCCTAGGAGAACCATGCATCATGATAAATCCAAGACCATTAGACCTAAGGATCAAGACATAAATCCCAAGAAGGGAAGACATATGCTTAGGAAGATGGGTAGGTCTAGGAATGTCCAAGGTGGACATGTGGATTCTAGGTTTAGAAGTCTAGAAAAGGAAAATCAAGCTTTAAGGGAAAACTTAATAGGTTAGAAAAGACCCTAGAAAGACTCACAGTTGGATCTAAGGGTTTAGATATGATGTTGGGTAGTCTAAAATCCAACCATGATAGATCGGGGTTGGGATACCGATCTAAGGTCTCTAATGCCAATGGAAAGAAGTATGCTAGGATAGCATATAATTATGACAAGAAGGAGAAGTCCAAGAATGGCAAGGGGATGCCGTCAAAAGGTAAAAAGGATGACTTGACCAAGAACAAGGTGTCTAAGGATAAGAAGGTTAGATTTGTAGACCAAGAGTCACCGGGGGAACATCGGTGTGGTCTGGTATTTGTCGAGTCACCTAGGGAGGTGGCTAGGGCTAAGAGCTCAAGGGAGAGCTCTAGGAGACTTTGAGATATATGGTAAATGGATCTTAGGAGGGTTGCTCCTAGAGGTCTAGATGGACCATAGGATGTGCCAAAAGAATTGGAGATGGACTTGAGTCTCAATTCTTGAGTTTTGGCACGATGATTTTGAGTTTCATGCATGAAAATATGACATTGGGGACATATAGCATGAGAATTAGTTTTTGGTGTGTAAAAGATACATATAAATCAATGCTAGGGATGCATTGTGGATTGGTATGGGCAGAGACATTAAGGGGGAACCAAAATTAGGACTTTTGTTCAAGGTTTAAGTGAACCTTTTTGCTAATTTTGGGTTTTGTGTCAAACTTGGGAATTGTGAAAGATATATTTTTGAATTTATTTTTCCTAAGTAGGTATGGGTACCACAAACTTCTCACAAAATTTGAGAATTTTTGGAGATTTGTGGAATTTGTGACGCATTTCTGAATTTAGATTCAGAAAGCTGAAAAACTATTTTTCAGCGTGCCAGTCGACTGGCCCTGGGGGCAGTCGACTGGTAGGGCTAAATTGAGTTTCAGCAGCTGGAAAAGTGTTCAAATGATGTAAAACAAGTGTATGGGGGGCTAGTATACTGTGTTTATAATCATTAGGGGTTAGAAGATCCAATGATTGGGATATTGTTGGGGTCTTTTTGATGTATGGCAAAAGGGGAGAAGTGTTGGGTTTAATTTGGGAAACCAAACACGCCTATGTAAGAAATCCTAGGTCTAGGAGGAGCTTAGGTAAAGGGGGAGCATGGTGTTGGATCGAGAAAATCGATAGAGGGGGGGGGGTGAATATCGGAAATCATTTTTCGGAAAATTTAGAGCAAGTACGCAGCGGAAATTAAAAATAACAACACAAAGACACAGTCGATTTTACTTGGTTCGGAGCCTGGGGTGACTCCTACTCTAAGGCCCACGGTCGTTGACCGTTTACTTTGGGCAATTCTATATTAGGCGCAAATAGTTTACAAAAAGGTATTACAGAATTAAGTACATTAAACAATTAAATCGCTCTTTTACCGACGTCCGGGGTAGATCGACTTTTTTTGGAGCAGCGGGACGTCGTCGGCTCGAGTTGGAAGGATTCCGAGGTGAAGCGCGAGAGCAGAAGAGCGTAGAAGCGTTGATTGGAAGTTGTGTCTTGAAGCCTTGGTCGAGGGTCCTTTATATAGGGCCTGGGGGCGCCCGGGACGTCAGGGGCGCCCCCCACGTGGCCTTTGATCCGCCAACTCCTCGGTCAGCGTCTGATCCCTTTATCTTCGGGATCCACTTTGACCGGGGCGCCCGGAGAGCTCGGGGCGCTCGGGTTGACCGGGTCAAATCTCATCCCTTCGATTCGCTGGCTTCTGGTTCGAGGCTTGCGCATGGGGGCGCCCAGGAGCAGCGGGGGCGCCCGGGAGCACGGGGGCGCCCGGGAGTTGTACTGTCGAAGCATGTTTTTGTAACTTGTGTTTTGTGTTCACCATGGGGGAGCCCGGGACACTCCGGGCGCCCTCGTTAGCTGTTGCCTCATTCCTTTGAGGCTCTCTGAGCTGCAGACACACGTTCATTCGGTCCTGCATCCAGGGTTAGTCCAAAACACACTGAAACAATAAAATATTTATTTATACAGCCTTAGCTGTCTTGGTTCTGACTTTGGATCTCCAAAATGGAGCCCTAGGTCGAACCGACGCCTACTGTTCCCTCGACGGGGAACACGTCCTCACCTACTCCTCTCGGGAGAATATACCTGATGCCAACCGCTCCTTTGGTTGGACTTTTGCCTGACGGTCCTTTGCCAGGTCTTGGATGCCGAGCTGTCCTTCGCCCGGTGCCTAGCATTCCTTCGCTAGGGCTTTGTATCCTAGCAGCTCTTCGCTAGGTGCCCAACAGCCCTTCGCCAGGTCTTTGATGACTAGCAGCCCTTCGCTAGTTGCCTAGCAGTCCTTCGCTAGGACTTGATGACTAGCAGCCCTTCACTAGTTGCCTAGCAGTCCTTCGCTAGGACTTGGTGACTAGCAACCCTTCGCTAGTTGCCTAGCAGTCCTTCGCTAGGGCTTTGTATCCTGGCATTCCTTCGCCAGGTGCCTAGCAGTCCTTCGCTAGGGCTTTTTCTGCACACTCAGTGAACAACATTAGATCACAAATAGTACTTAACTTTGAATCCTTTGCCAATATCAAAACAAGGTTCGATATGGTGCTTTCTGCACCAACACATGGCTGCTCCATTCTTGGCGTAAGGGGAACCTTGGAGAGGTTCTTAAAAAGCCTTTGTAAGTCCAGTGTAGGGGGGCCTTGGGATAGATTTTAAAAAGTCTGTTTTGGTAAAAATTCCTAACTTGGGAAGGTTAGGTGTGGGATGCCTTGGGATAGGATCCATGATTGTTTGCATTGCATATGCATTGGCGATGTAAGTCCAAGGTGGAGCCTTGACAACGTAAGTCCAAATGTTTATTTAGTATTGTTATTGCTATTTGTTTTCCCTAACTTAAACATATTGCCAAACATCAAAAAGGGGGAGATTGTTGGGTCAATCTATGGTCCGGAGTGACAATGTGTTTTGATGTTTGTATAAAGGATTTAAATTAGATTTACCCTTGTGATTTAATATGTGTATTTGAGTGTGCAGGATTGCAGGTTACACATATTTACTTAGTTGGACGGTTTCGGTACGGTGAAGGGTGGCATGGAGACAAGCTGGAGGCTTGTGTGCACCCGAGGGACCATAGATAGCAGGGATGATGAGCCGAGGGGCGCGGACTTCGAGGCATGTGTGAAGGATGGCATGGAGACAAGCTGGAGGCTTGTGTGCATCTGAGGGATGGGAGCCGAAGACGAAGTGGGGGCGAAGGCAACAGTCAAGACTGCTAGTGAAGAGTCAGCTAAGTCACGAAGGGACGAGAGCCGAGGGAAGAGGACTCCAAGGGCAAGCTGGGAAGTGGACTTCAAAAGGGCACACGTGAAGGGTGGCATGGAGGCAAGCCAAGGAAAGGCTTGTGTGTGCATCCGAGGAACGATAGCCGGTGGAAGAAGACTTCAAGGGGCAAGCCAAGGGAGTGTACTTGAAGGCACATGTGGAGGAGGGTCTTCGGAGTGAGGAGGAGTGTTTGTATAGGCTGGGCAGTCGACTGATGATATAACAGTTGACTGCCATCACAAACAGAAATTCACCGAATGTAATTGACCCGAGACCAGTCGACTGCTGGCAGTCGACTGGTAGGTGGCTGATAAATGGCTGAAAATTCGAACGTTGAGTTGCAACGGTCGATTTTCAGTGGGACCAGTCGACTGCCCTGAGAGGAGTCGACTGGTAGGGTGTTTTCCAGCCTTGAGCTCTATTTAAAGAGGCTCGGGTCTGGATGGAGACCCCTGACGAAACAAGCTTGGTTAGGGCTTGTTAGTAGTCTTAGTGCTCAGAAAGTGTACTTGAGTTTGTGGTGAGGCTTCTCCACCCACAAGGAGCTACACGAGCTAGCCGGAGGGCATCCGGGGAGTGATCCGCCGAAGAATCGAGGGATCGTCCACCTCACAAACTGTCGTGGAGTAGGAGCTTCATCTCCGAACCACGTAAATATGTATTGTTAGCATTGTTTAGTTGTTAGTCTTGTTTTATTGTATTTCTGCTTGCGCACTAACAACGTAGGTAGAGAAGAAAACGAAAACTTATTATTCACCCCCCCCCTTTAGCAAGCTACATCAATCTAACAATTCTCTTACCTTTCTGCTCTTTTACCTTATAAAGTGGTGTTGTTACTTACTTCCATTTCCTATTCTTGTAGTATTTGTTCCTTCGGTATCAAATTCTTCGACTTCGTCATCTGAAAGTTGCATTCCTCAGATTTTTTTCTGGCTTTAGTCCAATGTGTTTGTGCAGAAAGCACCCAAGTCAAACCTGTGTTTTGATAATGGCAACAGGGTTCAAAAGTTAAGTCTTACTTGTTATCTAACTATTGGGACCGGGTGCATGTTGACAAGGATACGGGTTTGTAAATTTTAAAATATTTACGTGCAGCGGAAGAATTAGCATAAATAATTTCTCAAATTATTTTTAACCACGTATCTAGCATGCGACCTTATGATGTGTGGACATGATCATAAATTAAAATTTTGCGAAAAAGTAAACTAATTTACTAAGTACCTCGCGTAACTCGAAGTAAGGGACGAGATCCAACCGTAGCGTCCCTTGGAAGCTCCGCCTCTATTCGCGTCCACGCCGAGTTCTCTTCGGGATGACTTCGCAAAGCCACGAGTTTTGTGCCGACGAGAACTACTAGATTCTCCAAAGGCACAACTAGATAAACAAGAGAGAAAGATGGAAACTAACCACCAAGTAACGGAATCAGAATTCCGGGAAAGGAAAGAAGGAGTCGCGATCCGTTTCTTCTTCTTCGGCACCTTCTTGGCGGATGAAGCTCTCGGCCACCCTTGGGATGTGCGCCGGCCCTAGGGGAGGAGAGAGAGCCGGCCCTAGAGAGAGAGAGGGGGGCCGGCCCTAGAGAGAGTTAGAGAGAGAGAGTTAGAGAGAGAGGGAGCTACTAATCTCTTGATAACTCAATTAAGGAATTCAAGCCTAGCCTTGGTTCCTTTATATAGTAGCCTCTCCCTTGCCATGTCTCCCCTTTAACGGAATAAATTTTCATAAGAAATTTATCTTATAAATTTTCTTATTAATTATTCCGTTATGCCAAGTTTTATTATAACTAATTTTATAATAAAACAAATACATCTTTCTTTTTAATTATGGAATAAATTTTCATAAAATTTATTATATAAATTTTCTCATCATGGAAAAATCAATTCATAATTGATTTTATAGAATAAAAATAAACCATTTAAAGTTTATTTTAATCTCCATAAAAGGAATAAATTTATTATATAAATTTTTCTTTATCATGGAAAAATCAATTCATAATTGATTTTATAAAATAAAATAAACCAATCCATGGTTCATTTTAATTTCCATAAAAGGAATAAATTTATTATATAAATTTTTTCTTATCATGGAAAAATCAATTCATAATTGATTTTATAAAATAAAAATAAACCATTTAAAGTTTATTTTAATTTCCAAGAAAATAAATTTATTTATCCATAATTTTATAAAACAAATCGCGCTTGATTTATTTTATAATTTAAACCAAATTAATTAGTATTCTCTCCTTGTGGTGGCCGGCCAAACCACACTCTTTGGCCGGCCACACCAAGCCAAGACCCTCGCGAATTAAACTCATTTAATTCGCCCAACAAGCCTTCAAAAGACTTAGCCATTTTAAGCTTCCGTTGCGCCTCTGATTAATTCAGATTCGACTTATTTCTCTTGATTGGAAAATCCAATTTTCAACTCGTTTTAAATCCCTCGGATTACTCGTAGTGCGTGTGACTAAATAGGCTTTCGATTTATGTTGGCCGTCTATAATTCATTAATTATAGAACGATCATGAGTGGCACCTAGTAGTACATCATGATCCCCAATTAATCGAAAGATCAACGGTTGACCTCAGAAATTATTCTGAAACCCTTCAGCAGCTCTAATGAATCGTGCCTCATTCCCTTCACCATCTTATACCCACTTGGTTCAGGACATGGTCTATGTGTGTCAGTCCCCACTAGGCTGACTACGTCACACCTAGCCCAAGTAATGTCTTTCTCGTCCAATGGATTTCTAATTACTCTCATGTATTTAAGAGACTCATACTCTAAACATGATATGCTCTGGCCAGAGGCTTTGAGTAACAATCCGACGATAGGCCTGGGTATACATCTCCTCGCAAGGAGTGGTGAATCCTTTGTAGGCTGTTCAAACATCTTCGGGCACTTCGGCTTATACCCAACCATCCTGGGTCCACACCTCCTTGGAGATGCTTGCTTAAGATGTTAAAGTATAAGTCTCCATGACCAAGATGACTTGAACACCGCAAGTCAAAGGAACATCGCACTTAAGATGCGGTAAGAACTTCACTGACCTGTCTATGTATAGACTACCATGTGAAGTTTTACAGTCAGTCACTCCAATGAACTAGTTCCCTTAACTAGCATCCATGTTTATCTCCGGACATCCCAATGTCACCAGCCAGTGAGAATCAGCTGATTAGAGAATAACCCATGCTAGTCTCAACAGAATTGATAGTGTCCGTTTTTATCAATTCATCTACTAGGGATATTTTCAATACTTCACAATTTCACATGTAGAGATAACCACTAGTTCTGATCCCATCACAAATTCTCTTATGCTGTGAATTGTATTGCGGACATTCAGTAGATGAGTTTAAGATCCCAATCAAATACACAAATATGTATACTCAAATAGTGAATTTTCATTTATTAAAACAAATGTTTACAATCATAAGGCAATCATTGCCTTAGGACACTTCTCTCATATCACTAACACTAACATGTCACTCAAGTGTGCAGGGTAAAAAGCCCTAGCGAAGGAATGCTAGGCACTGGCGAAGGAATGCCAGGGTAAAAAGCCCTAGCGAAGGAATGCTAGGCACTAGCGAAGGAATGCCAGGGTAAAAAGCCCTAGCGAACGACTGCTAGGCGCCAGGCGAAGGACAGCTTGGGACTGAAACCCTAGCGAAGGAATGCTAGGCACTGGGCGAAGGACAGCTCGGTGTCCAAGACCTGGCAAAGGACCGCCAAGCAAAAGTCCAACCAGAGGAACGGTTGGCATCAGGTAAATTCTCCCGAGAGGAGTAGGTGAGGACGCGTTCCCCGTCTAGGGAACAGTAGGCGTCTGTTCGACCTAGGGTTCCATTTTGGAGGCCCAAAGTCAGAACCAAGACAGCTAAGGCTGTATAAACTAACACATTATTATTTTATGTTGTTTTGGACTAACCCTGGATGCAGGACCAAAGGAACAAGTGTCTGCAGCTCAGAGAGCCTCAAAGGAGTGAGGCAGTGGCTGAGTAGGGCGCCCGGAGTGTCCTGGGCGCCCCCAAGGTGCATACAAAACAATGTAAGTAAGGAAGGCTTCGAACAGCTGCTGAGCGGGGCGCCCCCGTGCTCCTGGGCGCCCCCGCTGCTCCCGGGCGCCCCCAGCGTCCCGGGCGCCCCCAATGCAAGCCTACGAAGAGAAGCTAGCCAAGCCAAAGGGATAAAGATTTGACCCGGTCAACCCGGGCGCCCCGGTCAAGATGTGATCCCGAGGATAAAGGGATCAGAAGTTGACCGAGGGAAAGGTGGATCGGCCGACACGTGGGGGGGGCGCCCCCAGGCCCTATAAAAAGACCCTCGAACCAAGGCTTCAAAACAACACTTTATTCAATGCTTCTACGCTCTTCTGCTTCCGCGCTTTGCTCCGGCAACCTCCCGACTCAAGATACAAGCGCCGACAATGTCCTACTGCTCCGGAAAAAGAAATCTACATCGGACGTCGGTAAAAAGAAGAGCTTAATTTCAGTACTGTACTTAAACTATAATTCCAATTCTGTAACTGTTCTTTGTGCGATTATAGTATTGCCCGCAGTAAACGGTCAGCGACCGTGGGCCTTGGAGTAGGAGTCGACCTAGGCTCCGAACCAAGTAAAAATCTCTGTATTTGCGTGTTTTGTTTTAATCTTCCACTGTGCAATTTCTCTATTTCAAATCCGAACGTTTTCCGATATTCACCTCCCCCTCTATTGGTTCTCTCGATCCAACAAGTGGTATCAGAGCGGGGAAGTTCAAATTTGGTGCAACCACCAGTTTGAAATTTTTTTTCGGATTTATTCTAATATTTTTTTTCGTTCGAATTTATTCTAATATATTTTTCGTTCGAATCTTTTCTCGTTAATCGAGGTTGGTGCAACACCCCTCGATATTTTATTAACCCGCACTATTAATCCAAGACCAAGTCTTGGGAAATTTTTTTTGTTATTTCTTTTCAGATTAAATGGCCATGCAAGAAGGCTTCAGCACCGCAAGACCTCCACTTTTCAGTGGAGAATGTTGGATCGAGGAGCCCAATAGAGGGGGGGTGAATATCGAAAAACTTTCGGATTTTATTAAAGAGTACGTACGCAGCGGAATTAAACAAAAACAAAAACCAACACAAAGGACACAGTGGTTTTTACTTGGTTCGGAGCCTGTGTCGACTCCTACTCCAAGGCCCACGATCGTTGATCGTTTACTTTGGGCAATTCTATATGAGCGCAAATTCAGTTTACACAAAGAGATTACAAGTATAGCAACATAAACTGTAAATAAGAAAATGAAACTCTTCTTTTACCGACGTCCGGTTGTAGGTTGACTTTCCGGAGCAGCGGGACGTCGTCGGCTCGAGTTGGGCAGTTTCCGGAGCAGGGCGTGAGCACAGAAGAGTATGGAAGCGTTGGTTTGAAGTCGATGCTGAAGGCTTGGCCGTTGGGTGCTATTTATAGCACCCAGGGGTGCCCTGGACGTCGGGGGCGCCCTGCCACGTGTCAAGCGATCCGCAGATCGCTCAGTCAATCTTTATCCCGCTCGAACAGGGATAATGTTTGACCGTGAGGGCGCCTTGGTCGTAGAGGGCGCCTTCGCTGACTTCTTCCGCGCAGAGATCTCGCTGTGGATGAAGCTGAGGCTTCGCAGTGATGAGCTGGAGGCGCCTTGGCTGCTGAAGGCACCTTGGCTGACGAGGGCGCCTTCGCTGCTGAAGGCGCCTTGCCCATTAAGCAGCCTAAGCTGTCTTTTGCTTCGCTTGGTTTTGGTTCACCTTGAGGGCGCCCTGGACACTCAGGGCGCCTTACTCAGCTGCTGCCTCACTCCTTTGAGGCTCTCTGAGTTGCAGACACACGTTCCTTCGGTCCTGCATTCAGGGTTAGTCCAAAACACAATAACACAATTAATTTATGATTTTATACAGCCTTAGCTGTCTTGGTTCTGACTTTGGTCTCCAAATGGAGCCCTAGGTCGAACCGACGCCTACTGTTCCTCAACGGGGAACGCGTCCTCACCTACTCCTCTCGGAGAGTTTACCTATGCCAACCGCTCCTTTGGTTGGACTTTTGCCTGACGTCCTTTGTCAGGTCTTGTGAACTGGCAGTCCTTCGCCAGTTGCCTAGCAGTCCTTCGCTAGGGCTTTTGGTGCTGGCAGTCCTTCGCCAGTGCCTAGCAGTCCTTCGCTAGGGCTTGATGCTGGCAGTCCTTCGCCAGTGCCTAGCAGTCCTTCGCTAGGGCTTGATGCTGGCAGTCCTTCGCCAGTGCCTAGCAGTCCGGCTTTTCCTGCACTCTTGATTAACTTGTTAGAAAACAAGAAAGACTTAACTTTTGACCTATGTTGCCATTATCAAAACACAGGTTTGACTTAGGTGCATTTCTGCACCAACAATCTCCCCCTTTTTGATTTATGGCAACCCTAGTTCAAAAAGTTAAGTTTAAGCAAAACATGATAAAGTTTTATTTTTTGTTCCCTCCCCCTGGAGGGAGTCTCCCCCTACATTTTTCAAAAGTTCGTGGGGAAAAAAAAACTTACTTGTATTTTGAAAACTTAAGTTTTAGTCACTTAGAAGTAACTTAAAAATACATAGTAGAGTTTTTAAAGCATACTTTGAGTACTTAAAGTCTTAAGTTTTTCAAAATAAAGGAACCTTTTGAAAGGCTAGAGCATTTTGCAAAATTTTGAAGGCTTAAAAAAAATTCTAAGCTAGAGTACTTAACAGAATTTTGAAGGCTTGAGTAAAGAGTTTTGAAGGTACTTAGCAAAATTTTGAAAGCACAAGAAATTCTAAGCTAGAGTACTTAGCAGGATTTTGAAAACTTTAAGAACTTAAGTACTTCTTAAAAAAGCTCAAAATTTTGAACCTTAAAATAATTAATTTTTTTTTCTTTCTCTATCTCCCCCTTTGCCATATATCAAAACAAATAAATATAGCATGAGTAAAGAAAATAAATAATTTGTTGTACTGAATCAGTTAGATTTACACTTAAATCAATCAATTGCACTAAATCAGTCAATTATCTCTGTAGGGACCTGTCTAACCCAATTAGCTACTTACTAACTGTTATAAACAGTAGTTTTTGCTAAGGTTAGTCAAGTTAAGTGTTTCTGTTCAAGTTAGATTTTCTAAGCTTGACACTTAACTTGATTGCTGTATAAGTTGTATTTAGTGCCCCAATTACTGTAGATACACTGACTTAAAGCATCTTGAATTAAGGCAATGACCTAAGCATCTCAACCCTTTCTAGGTTATCAATCAAAAGTACCCTAAGATGCTTGTGAGATGCTGACTTCTAAGTCTATAGGTGCATGCAGTTCTACAGTTAGGGCCTAGGCTAGGTCCATTTTCGAAAAAGCCCTAATTTTAAAAGGGGTAGTTTTTTAAATAAAAATAACACTAAGTCGAAAAAAAATGAAAACTGATTTTGAAATTGAGTAAAGCAATTTTTCAAATTCTATTTTGAAATCAATTTTAAGAAACCTTTTAACCTATTCTACAGAACACAATCCTAACTGCCTTCTTAGTGAACTAAACTCTGATTCAGGTAAGGGTTTTGTGAATATATCAGCTAAGTTGGATTTAGAGTCAATATACCTAAGTACTATTTCACCCCTGGCTACATGGTCTCTAACAAAATGATGTTTGACTTCTATGTGTTTGGTTCTGGAGTGTTGGATTGGGTTCTTAGTTAAATTAATTAAACTTACACAGTGTTGTTTTCTGCTGCACCAACTAACTAGACTTTGACCTAACAGTTGGCAGCTTCCACTTGTGCTCTTTCTATCTAATTTACAGCCAGCATAGTCAGAATCTGAGTATCCTGTCAAATCAAAAGTGGAGGTCCTAGGATACCAAATCCCTACATCTAGGGTGCCCTTTACATATCTTAGTATTCTTTTTAGGGCTGCTAAGTGTGTTTCCTTAGCACAGGTTTGGTATCTAGCACACATCCCTACAGCAAACAAAATATCAGGTCTACTGGCTGTAAGGTACAGTAGGCTACCTATCATACTCCTATAAAGTTTAAGGTCTACTGATTTACCATCAGGGTCACTATCTATTTTTACATTAATGGCCATAGGGGTACTTATACTTTTAGAGTTATCCATTTTAAATTTCTTTATTAATTCTTTAACATATTTGAATTGATGAACATAGTTACCATCTCTAGTTTGTTTGATTTGTAGTCCTAGGAAAAATGTAAGTTCACCAACTAAGCTCATTTCAAATTCGTCTTCCATTATCTTGACAAATTCTTTTAGGAAGTTGGTGTTGGTGGATCCAAAGATTATGTCATCTACGTAAATTTGAGCAATAAATATATCTTTTCCTAGGGTTTTAATGAATAGAGTTGAGTCAGTTTGTCCTTGTTTAAATTCTTTAGTAGTTAAGTAAGTTGATAGTCTTTCATACCAAGCCCTAGGTGCTTGTTTTAATCCATATAGGGCTTTAGTTAGTTTATAGACGTGGTTAGGTTTGTCTAAGTCCTCAAACCCGGGGGGTTGCCCTACATAAACTTCTTCTTTAATAAATCCATTTTAAAAGGCTGACTTTACATCCATTTGATATAATTTAAATCCTTTATGGGATGCAAAGGCCAATAACATTCTAATGGACTCAAGTCTAGCTACTGGGGCATATGTTTCATCATAGTCTAGTCCCTCTACTTGGCTGAATCCCTTAGCTACTAAGCGGGCTTTATTTCTGACTATTTCTCCTTGATCATTTAGTTTGTTTCTAAAGACCCATTTAGTATCTATAATGGATTTACCTTCAGGTTTAGGCACTAGTTCCCAGACTTGGTTCCTCTCAAATTGGGCTAATTCTTCTTGCATAGCTATGATCCAATCAGGGTCAGGTAGGGCTTCATCTATAGTTTTGGGTTCTATTTTTGATATCATAGCTATTTGACTGAGGTTTCTATAGGAGGACCTAGTCCTGACTCCTAGAGTTGGATCACCCACAATTTGATCGGTTGGGTGACTAAGTCTGGGTTTCTTTGTTCTTCTAGTGCTTGGTTCAGCCTCAGGTCCGGCTGGTCGGTTTGGTTCATTATTTGTTTCGACTGGTTGATTTGTTAGTTCGATTCTTGGTTCAGTTGATTCATTAGTTGGTTCAATAGTTAGTTCGTTTAAGGGTTCAATTAGTTGTTCATTTTCTTGGTCAGAGTTTGATGAAATTGGTTCAGAATTATTAGAATTTGAATTGATTTCTTCATCAAAAATTAAGTTGGTTGTTTCTTCAATTTTCTTAGTTTGTTTGTTGTAAACTCTATAGGCTCTACTTGTGGTTGAATACCCTAGGAAGATACCTGGGTTTGACTTGGATTGAAATTTTCCTAAATAATCTTTGGTGTTTAGGATATGGACTTTGCACCCAAAGACCCTTAGGTAATGTAAATTTGGTAGTCTATGATAGTACAATTCATAGGGGGTTTTGTTGTGTCGTTTGTTAATTAACACCCTATTTTGGATATAACAGGCTGTACTAATTGCTTCTGCCCAAAATTGGTTTGCTAGATTAAATTCGTTGAGCATAGCCCTAGCAGCTTCTTGTAAGGTTCTATTCCTTCGCTCAACTAACCCATTTTGTTGGGGGGTTCTAGGACATGAAAATTCATGTAAATACCCATTTATTTTGCAGAATTCTTTGAATCGTTGATTCTCAAATTCTCTCCCGTGATCACTCCTAAGTCTTTTTATTTTAGTGTCGTTTTGATTTTCAATTAGTTTACAGAATTCATTGAATAGGTTTAGGGTTACATCTTTGGTTTTTAGGAACCTAACCCAGGTAAACCTAGAGTAATCATCAACTATTACTAAGCAGTATCGGTTCCCGCTTAGTGACTTGGCTCCATGTGAATCAAATAGGTCAAGGTGCAGGAGCTCAAGTGTGGTTTGAGTTAAATCAGACTGGATTAGTTTATGATTGGATTTGGTTTGTTTACCTTGATTACATGATTCACATATTAGGTTTTCATTGTTTTTGATTTTGGGGATACCTTTGATTAACCCAAGTTGGGTAATTTTTGAGATAGTTCATAAATTGGTATGACCTAATCTCCTATGCCAGAGGTTTGATTGTTCTAATTGTGTTAACATGCATTTGGGTATAAGGGGAAGATTTATAGTGTATACATTGTTTTTCCTAGTGCCCTTAAGTATGATTTCTGAGTCTTGTTCATTTCTAATCAGGCAGTTGGAATTGTTGAAGGTAACTATATAACCAGAATCACATAACTGACTTATGCTAAGCAAGTTAAACTTGAAGTTTTCAACCAGTAAAACTTTCTTAATAATGAAATCAGATTTAAGCTCAATATTACCTGACCCAATTACCTTGAGTGTAGCATTATTGCCAAATGCTACTGAGCCTAGGTTTTTGAGTTTGAGCTTGGTGAACTTCAATTTGTCTCCAGTCATATGTCTGGAGCAACCGCTATCCAACATCCATTGGTCCAAATCTTTATGTTCCTACGCATAAAGAATTTTCTTGATTTGGATCCAATTAGAATCAGGAGTAGCTTAAATTGAGTTTCACTGCCTAGTCTGTCTCACCCTAATCTAGGGTTTTCAATCACGTTATCCTTATAGGTTTTGTGAGACAGTTTTTGATAGTTTATTTTTGAAAAAAAAATTTGAAAACAATTTAAATTTTGAAAACTTAAGTAATTTTGAAATTTTTGAAAAGATGTTTTAAATCTATACTTAGCTGAAATTTTGTGTTAGATTCGAATTTGACAAAAATTAATTTAAATTTGAATTTCAAAAATTGGCTTCCAGGTCTTGGTGAGGCACTAGGCCTTCTTTGGCCGAAGCCTTATGGGATCATCCACCCTTTCCTTGACAAAGCCTTTTAATGAAATTTCATTTTCAAATTACTCTTTGAAAAATTTCTGGTCTAACTAGTTTGGATTTTGGATCGGTAGCTTCAGCTGGTTTCACCAGTCTAAAGAGACCAAGTAAACTTGATCTTATTAGAATTGGTTTCCCCAACATACTATCATCTCACCTCCACCCAATACTATGTTTTCAAGTTTCAGTTAAGTTTGTTTTGGTCCTTAAACTAGCCTAAGTCTAAGCATGGTAATTTGCAGAAATTAAATAAACAGGCAAACAATCAAGCAATTTAAATCAATAATAACAAGTTTATCTAATAATAAAAATAGTTTTCAGTTTGGCTCCCCCTGGACTAAAGCCACGGTGATGGTTAGGCAAGATGTGAATCTTGTCCTTGGGGATCCAATACTGATTTGATCCAGTTGGTTTGTTCAGGCACAGTTTAGGTACCCATGCCTGAATTTTTCCTCTGGACTGATTCAGTACAGACAAATATGATCTTTGTCGGGATTTGGTTCGGTAGCCAAGTCCGGATCGATTTAGAACTGATTTCTGTTTTTCAAGGATCATGTCAAGACCCTTGGAACCAGATGTAAATCGTTCTAAAGCTGTTCTAAATTCCTTAACCTGAGTTTTCAGGGAGGAATTCTCCTTTTCAAGTTTTTCAACTTGAGTAGAAGTTCCTTCCTGAACCTTCTCGGTTAAGGGTTTAGAGTCAGCTTCCTCTTTCAGGAGTTTTACTTCCTGTCGGAGGGATTCGACTCGGAGTTTGGCTTTAGCCAAGTCTCGAGAAAGAAAAGAAATCAACTCACTTAATTGCAATTTATTAAAACCAGTTACCTTTATTTCTCCGTCTTCTGTGAAGGTCAGCTTGCCGTCCTCTTGTTCTGATTCTGACTCGACTTTTTCTGATGCGGTTAGAGCTAAGAGATTGGACTGGGGTGCCTCTTCTTCTTCTTCTGAGGAAGACTCGTCCCAGGTTGCTTGCAGTGCCTTCTTTCTTTTCGTCTTCTTGGACTCTTTCAGATTTGGACACTCTGTTTTGTAGTGGCCTTTTTTCTTGCACTCGTAGCAGGTCACATTAGGCTTGTTCGCGGGTTCAGTTGGTTCGTCCTTTCTTCGGCCGGTTTTCCTTTTGTTGGTTCGGTTCTTTAGCTCCTTGTAGTAGTTTCGAGCGAGCCGGACCAGCTTAGTTTGTTCTCCTTCTTCATCTTCTGAGTCTGAGTCAGACTCGGGTTCAGGTTCAGTTTTCTTCTTCGTTGTCTTTGGAGTTTTACCTGCAACGAAAGCGATACCTTTTTCGACCGAATTGGTGTTAGTCTGTTCGTGCAGTTCTAGTTCAGAAAATAATTCATCTAGTTTTATTTTAGAAAGATCCCTAGATACCTTGTATGCATCTACCATAGACGCCCACAAGGTATTTCTTGGGAATGCGTTTAGAGCATACCTTATTAGGTCACGGTTTTCGACCTTATGACCTATTGCGTGAAGACCGTTCATTACCTCTTGGATTCGTGCGTGGAGCTAGGCTGCTGTTTCATTGTCGGCCATTTTGATGGTGTAGATCTTGTTTAGTAGCAGATCCCTTTTGCTGATCCTGGTGTCTGAAGTCCCTTCGTGCAGCTCGATCAGTTTTGTCCATAGCTCTTTTGCACTGTTGAAGGGGCCCACTCGGTTCAGCTCTTCCTTTGTCAGCCCGCATTGTAGGGTTTGCGTTGCTTTTGCGTCGGCTTCTATCTTGCGCTTTAGAGTGTTGTCCCACTCCGAGTAGTTTTGTGGAAGTCCTTCCGCATTTCGGGGGATCTCCAGACCGGACTGGATAATGATCCACATGTCCACCTGAGTTTTCAGGTGGACCTCCATGCGACTTTTCCAGTAGGAAAAGTCTTCTCCACTGAAGAGTGGAGGTCTAGCGGTGCTGAATCCCTCTTGCATAGACATTTGTTCAGTAACAGATAACTTTACAAAAAAAAATTGTCCCAAGACTTGGTCTTGGATTAGCAGTGCGGGATTAAGAAATTAAAATATCGAGGGGTGTTGCACCAACCTCGATTAACAAGAAAATCGAACGACAAAGAAAAGAATATTAAAAAGAATTCGAAAATCCGAAAAGAAATTTTCAAACTGGTGGTTGCACCAAGTTTGAATAACCCCGCTCTGATACCACTTGTTAGATCGAGGAGCCCGATAGAGGGGGGGGGTGAATATCGGAAAACTTTCGGATTTTATTAAAGAGTACGTACGCAGCGGAATTAAACAAAAACAAAAACCAACACAAAGGACACAGTGGTTTTTACTTGGTTCGGAGCCTGTGTCGACTCCTACTCCAAGGCCCACGATCGTTAATCGTTTACTTTGGGCAATTCTATATGAGCGCAAATTCAGTTTACACAAAGAGATTACAAGTATAGCAACATAAACTGTAAATCAGAAAATGAAACTCTTCTTTTACCGACGTCCGGTTGTAGGTTGACTTTCCGGAGCAGCGGGACGTCGTCGGCTCGAGTTGGGCAGTTTCCGGAGCAGGGCGTGAGCACAGAAGAGTATGGAAGCGTTGGTTTGAAGTCGATGCTGAAGGCTTGGGCGTTGGGTGCTATTTATAGCACCCAGGGGCGCCCTGGACGTCGGGGGCGCCCTGCCACGTGTCAAGCGATCCGCAGATCGCTCAGTCAATCTTTATCCCGCTCGAACAGGGATAATGTTTGACCGTGAGGGCGCCTTGGTCGTAGAGGGCGCCTTCGCTGACTTCTTCCGCGCAGAGATCTCGCTGTGGATGAAGCTGAGGCTTCGCAGTGATGAGCTGGAGGCGCCTTGGCTGCTGAAGGCGCCTTGGCTGACGAGGGCGCCTTCGCTGCTGAAGGCGCCTTGCCCATTAAGCAGCCTAAGCTATCTTTTGCTTCGCTTGGTTTTGGTTCACCTTGAGGGCGCCCTGGACACTCAGGGCGCCTTACTCAGCTGCTGCCTCACTCCTTTGAGGCTCTCTGAGTTGCAGACACACGTTCCTTCGGTCCTACATTCAGGGTTAGTCCAAAACACAATAACACAATTAATTTATGATTTTATACAGCCTTAGCTGTCTTGGTTCTGACTTTGGTCTCCAAAATGGAGCCCTAGGTCGAACCGACGCCTACTGTTCCTCAACGGGGAACGCGTCCTCACCTACTCCTCTCGGGAGAGTTTACCTGATGCCAACCGCTCCTTTGGTTGGACTTTTGTCTGACGGTCCTTTGTCAGGTCTTGTGAACTGGCAGTCCTTCGCCAGTTGCCTAGCAGTCCTTCGCTAGGGCTTTTGGTGCTGGCAGTCCTTCGCCAGTGCCTAGCAGTCCTTCGCTAGGGCTTGATGCTGGCAGTCCTTCGCCAGTGCCTAGCAGTCCTTCGCTAGGGCTTTTCCTGCACTCTTAATTAACTTGTTAGAAAACAAGAAAGACTTAACTTTTGACCTATGTTGCCATTATCAAAACACAGGTTTGACTTAGGTGCATTTCTGCACCAACAGAGAAGACTTTTCTTACTGGAAATGTCGAATGGAGGTCCACCTGAAAACTCAGGTGGACATGTGGATCATCATCCAGTCCGGACTGGAGATACCCAAAAATGCTGAAGGAATTTCTCAAAGCTACACAGAATGGGACACCGCTCTGAAACGAAGAATCGAAGCAGATGCAAAAGCGACTCAGACCCTCCAATGCGGCTTAACAAAAGAGGAGCTAAATCGGGTAGGCACCTTCAACAGTGCTAAGGAGCTGTGGGCAAAATTGATCGAGCTACACGAAGGAACATCAGACACTCGAATAAGTAAGAGAGATCTGCTCCTGAACAAATTGTATACCATCAAGATGGCCGACAACAAAATAGCAGCCCAGCTTCACGCACGAATCCAAGAATTGATGAACGGTCTTCACGCTATAGGTCACAAGGTTGAAAATCGTGACCTAATAAGGTATGTTTTAAATGCTTTCCCTAGAAACACCTTGTGGGCATCTATGGTAGATGCATACAAGATTTCAAGGGATCTCTCAAAAATTAAACTAGATGAATTATTTTCCGAATTAGAACTTCATGAACAGACTAACTGCAATATGGCCGAGAAAGGTATTGCCTTTGTTGCAGGAAAAACTGGAAGGTCAACAAAGAAAAAACCTCAACCTGAACTCGAGTCTAACTCAGACTCAGACTCAGAAGACGAAGAAGGAGATCAACCTAAGCTGGTCTGACTGGCCAGAAGCTACTATAAAGAATTGAAGAACCAAACTAACAGAAGGAAGGCTAACTGAAGAAAGGACGAACCAGCTGAACCCACAAACGAGAAAAACAAGCCCAACGTGACTTGCTACGAGTGCAAGAAGAAGGGCCACTACAAGACAGAGTGTCCAAACCTGAAGGAAACTAAGAAGACAAGAAGAAAGAAAGCACTCCAAGCAACCTGGGTCGAATCTTCCTCAGAAGAAGAAGAAGAAGCACCCCAATCAAACCTACTAGCCCTGACCGCCTCAGAAGAAATCGAGACCGAGTCAGAATCAGAAGAGGACGACGGCAGACTAACCTTTTCAGAAGACGGCGAAATCAAGGTAAGTGGTTTCAATAGAAGTCAATTAAATGATCTTATTTCTTATCTTTCTCGAGATTTGGCGAAAGCCAAACTCCGAGTCGAATCCCTCCGACAGGAAGTAAAACTCCTGAAAGAGGGAGCTGACTCTAAATCCTTAACCAAGAAAGTTCAAGAAGGAACTCCTACTCAAGTTGTAAAACTTGAGAAAGAGAACTCCTCCCTGAAAACTCAGGTTAAGGATCTTAGAGCTGCCTTAGAACGATTTACTTCTGGTTCCAAGAATCTTGACATGATTCTTGGAAAACAAAAGTCCGTTCTAAATCGATCCGGACTTGGCTATAGAACCAAATCCCGACAAAGATCTTACTTTGTTGTACTGAACCAGTCCAGACCAAAAGTTCAAGCATGGGTACCAAAACTATGCTTGAACCAACAAACTGGAACAAATCAATATTGGATCCCCAAGGACAAGATTCACATCTTGCCAAACCATTATCGTGGCTATAGTCCAGGAGGAGCCAAATTGAAAACAATATTTATTGTTAGATAGAATTTTATTCTTGATTGAAATTTGCCTGACAGATTGTTTATTTAAATTTCTGCAATTTACCATGCTTAGACTTAGGTTAGTATAAGGACTGAATAAACTTAACTGAAATTTGAAAACATAGTATTGGGTGGAGGTGAGATGATAGTACGTTAGGGAAACCAATTCTAATAAGATCAAGTTCACTTGGTCTCTTTAGACTGGTGAAACTAGCCGAAGCTACCGATCCAAAATCCAAACTAGTTAGACCAGAATTTTCAAAGATTAATTTTGAAAATGAAATTTCATTAAACGGCTTTGTCAAGGAAAGGGTTGATGATCCAATAAGGCTACGGCCAAAGAAGGCCTAGTGCCTCGCCAAGACCTGGAAGCCAATTTTTGAATTTCAAATTCAAATTACTTTTTGTCAAATTCAAATCTAACACAAATTTTCAGTTAAGTATAGATTCAAACATTTCCCTTCAAAATAAATTTAACTATTTTCAAAAATCAATTTAAGGTTTTCAAAATAAATAATAATTTTTTCAAAACAATTTCACTTATCAAAACCTGTCTCACAAAACCTATAAGGCTAACGTGATTGAGAACCCTAGATTTGGGTGAGACAGACTAGTCAGTGAAAATCAATTTAAGCTATTCCTAACTCTAATTGGATCCAAATCAACAAAACTCTTTATATGTAGAAACATAAAGATTTGGACCAATGGATGTTGGATAGCGGTTGCTCCAGACACATGACTGGAGATAAATTGAAGTTCACCAAACTCAAGCTCAAGAACCTAGGCTCAGTGGCATTTGGTAACAATACTACACTCAAGGTAATTGGGTCAGGTAATATTGAGCTTAAATCTGACTTTATTATTAAGAAAGTTCTTTTGGTTGAAAACTTCAAATTTAACTTGCTTAGCATAAGTCAGTTATGTGATTCTGGTTACATAGTCACCTTCAACAATTCTAACTGCCTGATTAGAAATGTACAAGACTTAGAAATCATACTTAAGGGCACTAGGAAAAATAATGTATACACTATAAACCTTCCTTCAGTACCCAAATGTATGTTAACTCAGTTAGAACAATCGAACCTCTGGCATAGGAGACTAGGTCACACTAATCTGAGGACTATCTCAAAAGTCACCCAACTTTGCCTAATCAAAGGAATTCCCAAAATTAAAAATAATGAAAACCTAATATGTGAATCATGTAATCAAGGTAAACAAACCATATCTAATCACAAACTAATCCAATCTGATCTAACTCAAACCACACTTGAGCTCCTGCACCTTGACCTATTTGACTCACATGGAGCCAAGTCACTAAGCGGGAACCGATACTGCTTATTAATAGTTGATGATTATTCTAGGTTCACCTGGGTTAGGTTTCTAAAAACCAAAGATGAAACCCTAAACCTATTTAATAATTTTTATAAATTAATTGAAAATCAAAACGATACTAAAATTAAAAGACTTAGGAGTGACCACGGGGGAGAATTTGAAAATCAACGGTTCGAGGAATTCTGTAAGGTCAATGGGTATTTACATGAATTTTCATGTCCTAGAACCCCCCAACAAAATGGGATAGTCGAAAGAAGAAATAGAACATTACAGGAAGCCGCTAGGGCTATGCTCAACGAATTTAACTTAGCAAACCAATATTGGGCAGAAGCGATTAGTACGGCTTGTTACATCCAAAATAGGGTTCTGATTAACAAGCGACACAATAAAACACCCTATGAACTGTACTACCATAGGCTCCCAAATCTACACTACCTAAGGGTCTTTGGATGCAAAGTCATATCCTAAACACCAAAGACTACTTAGGGAAATTTCAGTCCAAATCAACCCCAGGTATCTTCCTAAGATACTCAACCACAAGTAGAGCCTATAGAGTTTACAACAAACAAACTAAGAAAATTGAAGAAACAACAAACTTAATATTTGATGAAGAAGTCAACTCAACATCTGATAATCTAGACCTAACTTCATCAAATTCTGATCAAGAAAATAATGAACTAACTATTGAACCAATTAATGAGTCAACTGAACCAATTATCGAACCAACAAATGAACCAGCCCAAAGAGTCGAATCAAATAGTGAACCAAACCGACCAGCCGGACCTGAGGCTGAACCAAGTTCTAGAAGAACCAAGAAACCCAGACTAAGTCACCCAACCGATCAAATTGTGGGTGATCCAACTCTAGGAGTCAGGACTAGATCCTCCTATAGAAATCTCAGTCAAATAGTGATGATATCAAAAATAGAACCCAAAACTATAGATGAAGCCCTACCTGACCCTGATTGGATCATAGCTATGCAAGAAGAATTAGCCCAATTTGAAAGGAACCAAGTCTGGGAACTAGTGTCTAAACCTGAAGGCAAATCCATCATTGACATCAAATGGGTCTTTAGGAATAAGCTAAATGATCAAGGAGAAATAGTTAGAAATAAAGCTCGCTTAGTAGCTAAGGGATTCAGCCATGTAGAGGGATTAGATTACGATGAAATGTATGCCCCAGTAGCTAGACTCGAGTCCATTAGAATGTTGTTAGCCTTTGCATCCCATAAAGGATTTAAGCTATACCAAATGGATGTAAAGTCAGCTTTCCTAAATGGATTCATTAAAGAAGAAGTTTATGTAGGACAACCCCCTGGGTTTGAGGACTTAGAAAAACCTGACCACGTTTACAAATTAACTAAAGCACTATATGGGTTAAAACAAGCACCTAGGGCTTGGTATGAACGTTTATCAACTTACTTAACTTCTAAAGAATTTAAACAAGGACAAATTGACTCAACATTATTTATTAAAACCTTAGGAAAAGATATATTTATTGCCCAAATTTACGTAGATGACATAATCTTTGGATCCACCAACATAAACTTCCTAAAAGAGTTTGTCAAGATAATGGAAAATGAATTTGAAATGAGCTTAGTTGGTGAGCTTACCTTTTTCCTAGGACTACAAATCAAACAAACTAGAGATGGAAACTACGTCCATCAATCCAAATATGCTAAAGAGTTAATAAAGAAATTTAAAATGGATAACTCTAAAAGCATAAGTACCCCCATGGCCACTAATGTAAAAATAGATAGTGACCCTGATGGTAAGCCAGTAGACCTCAAACTATATAGAAGTATGATAGGTAGTCTACTGTACCTTACAGCCAGCAGACCTGACATTCTTTTTGCTGTAGGGATGTGTGCTAGATACCAAACCTATGCTAAGGAAACACACTTAGCATCCCTAAAAAGAATACTAAGATATGTAAAGGGCACCCTAAATGTAGGGATCTGGTATCCTAGAACCTCAACCTTCAATTTGTCAGGATACTCGGATTCTGAGTATGCTGGTTGTAAATTAGATAGAAAGAGCACAAGTGGAAGCTGCCAACTGTTAGGAAATAGTCTAGTAAGTTGGTGTAGCAGAAAACAACACTGTGTAGCTCTGTCGACAACTAAAGCTGAGTATGTAGCCTTAGGAGAGTGTATAGCACAACTTTTATGGATGATGCACACTCTTAAGGACTTCCAGCTCAACTACACCCAAACTCAAGTATTTATTGACAATATAAGTTCAATTAATCTAACTAAGAACCTAATCCAACATTCCAGAACAAAACACATAGAAGTTAAACATCACTTCGTAAGAGACCATGTAGCCAGGGGTGAGATAGTACTTAAACATATAGACTCAAAATCTAACTTAGCTGATATATTCACAAAACCCTTACCTAAGTCTGAGTTCAGCTCACTAAGAAGGCAGTTAGGATTGTGTTCTGTAGAATAGATTAACTCTACTTTTTTTTTTTTTTTGCTTTACTGGATTTAAAAAAAACAGTTTCAAAAAGAATGTGAAAAACTATTTTACTTAATTTCAAAATCAGTTTTTTTACTTAGTTTTATTTCAAAACTACCCCTTTTTCAAAACTAGGGCTTTTTCGCAAATGGACTTAGCCTAGGCCCTAACCCTAGAACTGCATGCACCTATAGATTTAGAAGCCAGCATCTCACAAGCACCTTAGGGTACTTTTGATTGATAACCTAGAAAGGGTTGAGATGCTTAGGTCTTTGCCTTAATTCAAGATGCTTTAAGTCAGTGCATCTGCAGTAATTGGGGCACTAAATACAACTAACACAGCAATCAAGTTAAGTGTCAAGTTTAGAAACTCTAACTTGAACAGAAACACTTAACTTGACTAACCCTAGCAAAAACTACTATTTATAACAGTTAGTAAGTAGCTAATTGGGTTAGACAGGTCCCTACAAGAGAAAATTAGCTGATTTAGTTTAAGTCTTATCATGAATTGGTTCAGTACAGCAAAATCATGCAAATATTTTCCTTAATGAAGTTATTTTCTTTATGCAAGTTAATTGCTGCTATATTTATCTGTTTTTTGATATATGGAAATGGGGGAGAGATAAGAAAAGAGAGTTTAAAATTTTTTTTGTGGAATATTTTTTCTCTCAAAATTTTAAACTCTATCCTTTATTCAAAAAGTATCAAGTTTCAAATAAAGTACTTAAGCTTTTCAAAAACTTTCTAAGTACTTAAGCTTTTCAAAAATTTCCTAAAGTACTTAAGCTTTTAAAAAATTTCCTAAAGTACTTAAGCTTTTCAAAAAATTTCTAAAGTACTTAAGCTTTTCAAAAATTTCTAAGTACTTAAGCTTCTCAAAAACTTACTAAAGTTTTTCAAATCATACGAAGTACTTAAGTTCCTTTTAAAATCTTACTAAGTACTTAAAGCTAAATCTTTCAAAGACTTTTGAGTACTTTAAACTTAAGGCTTAAAATTTTTTTTAGTACTCTAAACTCATGCTTCCAAAAACTCTTCAATGTACTTTTAATTAAGTTGTCAAAAGATCTCCAAGTACCTAAATCTAAGTTTTCAAAAATGCAAAAATCATTTTTTTTGAAAATACAAAAGCCTTCTGTTGAAAATAACTCTAAGTAAAATTGTTTTCCCTTAAACATAGAACCCCACGAATTTTTGAAAAATCTAGGGGGAGAGTCCTTCTAGGGGGAGGGAACAAAATGTTTTTACATGCTTTGATTAAACTTAATTTTTTGAACTAGGGTTGCCATAAATCAAAAGGGGGGAGATTGTTGGTGCAGAAAGCACCCAAGTCAAACCTGTGTTTTGATAATGGCAACAGGGTTCAAAAGTTAAATCGTACTTGTTATCTAACATGTCACTCAAGTGTGCAGGGTAAAAAGCCCTAACGAAGGAATGCTGGGCACTGGCGAAGGAATGCCAGGGTAAAAAGCCCTAGCGAAGGAATGCTAGGCACTAACGAAGGAATGCCAGGGTAAAAAGCCCTAGCGAAGGACTGCTAGGCGCCAGGCGAAGGGCAGCTTGGGACTGAAACCCTAGCGAAGTAATGCTAGGCACTGGGCGAAAGACAGCTCGGTGTCCAAGACCTGGCAAAGGATCGTCAGGCAAAAGTCCAACCAGAGGAACGGTTGGCATCAGGTAAATTCTCCCGAGAGGAGTAGGTGAGGACGCGTTGTCACGCCCCGAGACCCAGGAGCCGCTGATCCAATATAAAATCGGACAGCACCTCCCCTGTCCGGCGGACAATTTACACATACATACAAATAATCATACAACCCACGCAGTATATATTTGGCCTCAGGCCTCCAAAATAGACAAACACAACATAAAAACACCAGACAACTAAGTAAAACATACCTGACTGCGGACCGGTCCGACTTACGACGAAACAACCAATACAAAAAAACCCCTTAGGGCACATGACACTCATACGACATATACAAATCACTAACAAAAATATAAAACAAGTGTACTACAAGTACAAGGCAAAAGTATGTCGACGCGATGGGTAGGGACTGGCTACTGGGCTCTTCTGGCGACTCCAAGTATCTCAACCTGAAATAAAAACATATGGCAACGGTGTGAGTCCATAAACTCAGCGAATACCCAGTAGATATGCATAGTATGTTATAATAACAATAGAAGTCTACGCTGATACAACCTCATATGAACAATAGGAAGAAAGGGTATACTGAACATACTGAATAAAGATACATACCAGAATCCATCTATCCTGCAGAGGGTGAAATAAATCCCTATGGAACAAGTATAACATATAAACCAAGGTATACAGGTATCCAGTATATGCATGTCAATCAAGTGCAGCAAATAAATGCAGCAAACACAATCAAGTGCACAATGCATCGTATGCATATGATGCAATGTCATGGTCACCCCCTAACACCAGTCAAGTCACCGAGACAGGCGATACTGTGTCGGCCGAGTGGGTAGAGTTGTGACACTGTACGCACCCTGCTATCACTGCTCCTGAGTGACCGAGTGGACAGGATGCTGGTGGAGTGAACACTCCGCCCCATATATATATGGGGGAGATATCTCTCTCATCTTCTCTAGTCTATGGGAAGAGAAGGGATCCCTGCTTGCTACCACGCTCCAAAACCACTACCCATGAGCGGTGGAGCGGAGCAATACAGAGCAAATGCACACACGCTACGGTATCCACTAACCCATGAGTGGCCGTGTGTGCCTATCATGTGCCGGAAAACGATTAGGCTCAACCACAAGGGAGTCGCTGATCGCCGGCATGCAACAATGCAAGGATGGTGTATGATAGATACACATACCGCCCTCCCAAGTCCTCAGTATACTAGGTCTCGGTCTGAAATCCTATAACAGGAAATACTGTTAACCTACAAGGTATACTGGCCGAAAACTACAGATCCCTCAGGGTCAAAGGCAGGAGATACATCACGATCTCTAAGCATACATCTAGATATGACACTACCTGATACTGTATGGAACTAACAGCATAATAACTCAGGGATAACTAACAAGTATCCAGAACGGACATAATAATTAAGGGATAACTAACAAGTATCCAGTATAGACATGATAACTCAAAGATAACTAACAAGTATCCAGTATAGACATAAATTAAGGATAACTAACAAGTATCCAGTATAGAATATAACCAAAGATAACTAACAAGTATCCAGTATAGACATAATGACTCAGGAATAACTAACAAGTATCCAGGTCAGACATATAACTCAAGGATAACTAACAAGTATCCAGACAGTATAGTAATCAGGATAACTAATAAGTATCCAGAAAGATATGATAACTCAAGGTAACTAACAAGTATCCAGAATAGACAATAATAAATATCAGAGAATAGACTAACAAGTATCCAGGCAGGATATAACTCAGGGATAACTAAAAGTATCCAGAACAGACATATAACTCAGGATAACTAACAAGTATCCAGACAGGATAATAATCAGGGATAACTAAAAGTATCCAGAAGACATGATAACTCAAGATACTAACAAGTATCCAGAAAGACATAATGACTCAGGAATACTAACAAGTATCCCAGGCAATATAACTCAGGATAACAAAAGTATCCAGAACAGACATGATAACTCAAGGATAACTAACAAGTATCCAGGACAGGTATATAACTCAGGGATAACAAATAAGTATCTGAACAACATGATAATCAAAGGATAACTAACAAGTATCCAGGACAGTATAATAACTCAGGATAGCGTATAAACTTACTGCTATCTATAACAGACTATGCATAGCAATATGACAATATCAGAAAAGATAAGTCAAAAGGTACCCGCCTCAATTGAAGATACTCGTATCAGAAAGAACCTCCCGTCTGATAATCAGCAATGCTAAATCCAATCAATGCCCTGTATCAAAGGCATAATGTTTAGCTACAATAATATATAATCTATAGCTAAACGAGTTTTCTCAATTAATTAGGATCGTCCTAATTATCCTGTTTCATTTAATTAATCACCATTAAATGAGTAACCATTATTACCCCAAGTTACCTAGATTAGATTCATGTTAGGTTTTCGGAACCCAAATTATCAAGTTTAGGTTTAATCTCCCAATTAACCCTAATCATGCCATAAACTACTAGATTAGGATTTTAACAACTGAATGGATTTATTCCCACTTTGAAATGAATTAATTGATTCGAGTTCAATTAAGATAACAAAACTCCCTTAATCACTGTTTTACCCCATTTCACATGGCTAGGATCATTATAAGTCAATGAAACTCTCAATCGATCCATTATCAAATTCTTCAAAGATGAGAGAAACCAAACAGGATAATTGTGCTACATATAATCCAACTTCAATTCATCCAGGTTACCATTGAACCCAGAATAATAATCAATACCAACAAGAATTTTAACTCACAGTAGGATGCATTACCAATTTAAAGGGACTACCCAAGTCTTATTACAAGCTCAAAAAGATCAAGGATCATACACAACACAACACTAAACCCAAGGTTCACATAACACCAATCGAAAACCAAGATCAATCCAACATCCAACTCTAACGATCCTAATCACAAGATCTGCAATCGCACATGAAGGATTAAGAGTAGAGCTGTCAATTTGGGTTGGGCCCGTCGGGTTAGCCCGCCCCGCCAATCAATTTAAGCGGGTTGGGTTAGAATTTAAGCAACCCAAGCCCGCCGCGGGCCAACCCGCCTAGGCCCGCAACCCACACGGGTCGGCCCACGACGGGCTTGGGTTGGCCCGCGGGTTGAGAATCACATATTAATTAAGTTTTATGACAATTTATTATCTTTCATTGTTATTATTTTGAAATAAAAAATAATATTTTTCATCACATAAGTACTCATTTGTATACATTTATATTTAAAAAATATAAATTTCTTAATATATTTGATTGATGAAATCTAAATATATGAATTTTTTTAATTTTTTTAATTTCTTAAAAATATTTTGATAGGCCCGCGGGTTGGCCCGCCTAACCCACGGCCCGCCTTGAATTGGGTTGGGTTGGGGATTTTCCAACCCGCCTAGATGACGGGTCGACCCGCCCCGCCCCGCCAAATGGCCGGCCCGCCATGGGCCGACCCGCCCCGCCACGGGTTGGCCCGTTTGACAGCTCTAATTAAGAGCTTAACCAACACAGAGCACACGCAAGAAACAATTTGAATAGAAAATATCAAATCTAAAATCCCATAGCACAGAGCTAAACTCACATCCCATTCCCCTACTGATCAACAACTCCCAGTGGCGTAAGAATCCAAACTGACAACGCATCACCATGAACCAATAACTATAGATCTTACCTGATCGCTGGGCGAAGCACAACCAACCACAGCAATCCGGAAAAGCCTGAAGCCTTCCAACCTCTGTAATGGAAGCAGAATTGAGGAAGAAGCACCACTCCCGCTGTGATTTCCCTTTCTGATTGGTTAAATCCAGCGATCCCAGCAGAGAGCCAATCACCCACTCCAAACCTCAAAGAATCCCGAAAGAAAAGCTACAAACGGAAATGGATTTAAGGTTGGCACGAACCCTCAAGCTCGGGGTGATCCAAAATGTGAAGGTCTTACCTTTTCCGTTGCAACCCGTCGAGGATTAGAGGACCATCAGAAGTATTCGGTGTGATCCCTTGGCATCAATGCGAGCACAGGGAGAGGATCGGGTGTGGCCGTGGCTAGGGCACGCGCAAAGGAGAGGAAAAAGAAGAAGTCGCGAGGTGGGTTGCGGCTAGGGCTCACGCTGGGGAAGAATGAAGAGAGGGTCGGCGTTGGCGTCCCTGGCAGCTAGGTCACGCGAGGGAGAGACGACAACGGCGGAGAAAAGGGGGTGGCTGCGTTTTAGGGCACGCGGAGGGAAGATAACTCGGGCGTGTGGCTGCGCGTGAGTAAAAGAAAGGAAAAGAATATATATATATATATATATATTATATATATATATATATATATATATATATATATATGGGGGGAGACTTTTTGCAGAAAAGTCCCTCAATTCTTCAGAATCCAAACATTGTCCTTAGGATAAGGTTTTCCACATATTAACCCTTCTAAATTTATATAATATATCTCAAGTCTATCAAGTTAAATAGTTTATCAACTTAACCCCTTCACTTTAGGTAAGTTTTCATAAGCAAACTTATTTGAGGTTTTCTTCCATGAAGCCCTTAATAAATTTTAAGTTTTTACAATAAAGCCCCTTGGGCTCCTCCCGTAGGGTCGGAAACCCTAGACTCTGTCCGGAAAATCTTGAAAAATTTTCTGGTCCGGATTTTCGAATCACCGTATTTTACATGTTTAGCCGCTCATTTTAATTTACTTTCGATCTAGATTTATTGTACACTCCTTCGTGGAGTATAGGATCGATGGATGTAAATTAAAATAGTTTTTATCTCGGCTCGGAGATCCTCTTCATGAAGCTTGCACATGGTGCTTGGAGGTGGAGACGAGGTGACGATACGACGGAAGACATATTCAAGAACAAAAGGTCATAATAGTTGAAATTTATTTTTCTTATTTATTGCTTGTGTTGATATGCTTGTTGTGCTTCGCATGGTAAAATTCCTCAATTCTAAATTACTAAGTGGGAGAGGGATTCTAAGAATCTCGTGGCCTCCATTACAAATTTGACATGTGATGCGAACAAACTTGCGTGTTGGCTTTGAGTGTCTTCCTCCATATCAGATGAGTTTGTTTCGCGGATCACTAGGTCAAATTTGGTTATAGGAAGTTATTTAGGAGTGCGCGATCTTCCCCATCGGAAGGGGCATGATCCTAGGTAATTGCCTTAGTATCGTGAAATGGTAAACACTTAGATGCAAATAATAGTATCCTCCCCATCGGAGTCACTGTTATTATTTGTAGGGCTGAAAATGAACCAACTATTAATTTATTTATCAAAAAGTTAGGTTGACAAGATAATAAAATTAAGAAAAATGATATGCAACAAGAATTTGTAGCATGAAACCCAACATGAATGACGTGGCATTCTAATTATAGCGATCCCCGACGGGTTCACTATGCCCCCCAGGGTATAGTTTTGTTCGGGGCGACGGCCGGAGGCCGCCGTTGGTGTCCAAGTGGCAATCGGATGTGTATATAAAAAGTGCCACGTCATTTATGTTGGGTTTCATGCTACAAATTCATGCTGCGTATCATTGCTCATAAAATTAATGGGTAAAACCTCCTCTTACAAATGTAGAATGTGTATATGTCCACACTATCGTGGCATACGATATTCTCGGTGTTTTGAGGTGTTGATTGATTTTAAAATTTTATTGTTTGAGGAATCAATAATTTTTTGAAATCTAATATTTTTTATCATTGTGATTCTCAGGATATTTTCAAAATGGCTTTCAACCCACTTGCTGTTATATTGAAAGAAAACAAACTTACTGACCATAACTATATTGATTGGAAATGGAACCTGGACATTGTCTTGACTGCTGAAGAGTACAAATTTATACTCTTTGAGGTTTGTCCTAAAAAACCTAGTAAGAATTATTGTGAAGAGGAGAAGGAACGTTATAAGAAGTGAGTGAAGGCAGATGAGATGACACGGTGTTATATTTTGGCATCTATGTCATGTTAGTAGGAGCCTTAGTGCCAACTATGTGATGATTGACTAGGGACTTTTTGTATCATATTATATCATTAATAAAGACATGTTTGGTTATTATACTTACTTTATACTTGTGTCAAATAACTAAGTATAATAATGCCCTTGAGTAGTAGGTTCTTATCTACATGATATCGATTGGTTGAATCAATAGTGAGATAATGTAGAGAACACTATATAAATCATTCCTAGTCCAGCATTAATAATCAAGGACAATATTAACGCATGGAGACTAGCATGTAGGTTAATTGATGACTTGAGCTCACAAGTCATGGATATGTGATATCAAGTTGACACATGGGTATACATTAGAGAATGTGTACTGAATTGACCTGCTATGAAAAAGTTATATAGATTGTCATATGAGTGTCATAAACTTTCTCATGCGACTATTAGTATGAATAGTCCTTAGACCTGAAGTCACTACGGTTCCCTACATGAGGAGTTATGTACTTTGGTATCGTCAAACGTCACCCGTAACAGGATGGACTATAAAGGCGATCACTGGGTATATAATGAATTATGCGGAGGGATGTGAGTGATGTAGATGAGATTTATCCCTCCCATATGACGGGAGTGATATTTGTGGACCCCTTGATCTAGTAGGACTGCTAAAACGCATGGTCATGCTCAAATGAGTCAATATGAGATATTGAGCTCATTTGTTTGAGTGAGTCTACTTGGGGATCAAGAAACACAAAGATTGATCGAGGATGACACAGTCTATGCCTCATTGGTCAATCTAGATATCGAGGATAGAAGGGCAAGGTCATACATTGTCATAGTCACGGAGGTTAAGTCGGATCTCAACTTTTCTTGTTACTTGAGTAGCAATGATGAATTGCTAGATGTCGCTCATTGCTTATGTGTCTAGAGCGGTTTAGGCACATTGCCAACGTTACAAGAACCTATTGGGTCAGACACTAAGGACACGATGCTTCGGAGATTGATTGATCTTAGTTTGACTAAGATTTGATCCGAATTGGATTGATTGAGTTAGACTCAAGTGAATCCAATTGGATTATGGGATTGAGATCTAATTTGAGTTAGACTCATTTAGATTAGACTCAACCACATTTGGATGAGATATTAATTCATTAAAGTGTTTAATAAATTAATAATAAAGGAAGAGGAAAAGTCTCTCTTCATTGAATGGAGAGAAGTGAAGAGTCACATGAGAAGATGTGCTCTTTATTGGCTTTAATGAAGGGAAGTTAAAAGGACAAAAACCTCTTCATATTCATGGGATGAGAATAAAAGAGTTTCTTGTCATTTGGATGGTAGCTTAGTATTTTTCCCTTCCTCTCTTCCTCCTCTTCTCCCTCTTTGGCCGAAACCCTATTTTGGGGTTCTTGGTGTCTCTGCGAACTACCTCAAGTTGCTAGCACAATTAAGGTAGTTCTTCTCCGAAATTGAGAGATTGTGTTCGTGTGGATACGCATAGAGGCACGGACGCTTAAATGTGCAAGAGATCTGGCGCACCTTGGACGAGCGGGATAAACGAAAGGGCACGCATCAAAGGTATATCTATAAGATAAGTAGCTGTAGATCGGCTTTGTACGAGTTTTCTTTCGCATAGATCGCTCGAGGGATCTTGTTTCCGCTGCGGGTTTTGTTTATGTCGTCGGGAGATCCCAACATGTCAAATGTACTGCAACATCAACATCAGGCCTTCATTTCTGCTTATGATATGATGTTCAATCTCAAAGAACTGTTCGGACACCAGAATCGGACCGCTAGGTAAGAGGCAATGAGGAACTTGATGACGACCACCATGGTTGAGGGAACACCCGTGAGGGATCATGTTCTCAAAATGATGGCTCATTTGAATGAGATGGAAATCCTTGGAGCGGAGATCGATGAGAAAACCCAGGTTAATATCATTCTCCAGTCTCTACCTAGGAGTTTTGAGTAGTTTCGCCTGAACTATAATATGAACAAATAGTCATATTCGTTGGCGGAACTTCTGACAGAACTCCAGGCGGTAGAGGAGCTTTTTCGTCAGAGTGCTCATGCTTTGGTTGCTCAAAAGATTTCTACTTCTAAGCCGAAAGGTAAGAAGAAGAAGAAACAAGGTGTGGCAAAGAAAGTGGCAGGATCTCAGGGACCTCAGGCTGGAGTGAAGAAGCCGAAAGGTAAGTGCTTCACGTGCAAGCAGACTGGACACTGGAAGGCGGACTGTCCTCGTCGTAAGGAGAAATTCAAGGTATATCCTTTTGTTTAGTTGTTGAAACATATTTAGCGGTGCTATCTACCGGTACCTGGTGTGTAGATACGAGAGCCACTGATCATGTCTGTAATTCTTTACAGGGGTTCCAAGAAACCAGACGACTAACTGAGGGAGAGATTACCGTCTACATGGGCAATGTTATGAAGGTAACGGCTATTGTAGTGGGAGACATTTATTTATTTTTTGATAGGAATAAAATTTTGGTTTTAAGAAATTGCCTTTATGTACATATTTTTAGAAAGAATCTTATTTCAGTTTCTAAATTAATAAAGGATAGGTATTCTATTTCTTTTAATGATAGAGTTATTATAAAAAGGAATAGAGAGATTATCTGTTCAGGTGTGTTGGTTGGCAATTTATACACTCTTGAACCAAAAACTCCCACGATGCAAATAGAAATAAATAATTCATCGTCTAATCATAATAAGAGAAAAGAACCTTCGAAGATGAATCAAACATATCTTTGGCATCTAAGGTTAGGTCATATTAACCTAAGTAGAATTCAAAGATTGATAGCCGATGGACCTTTGGGTTCATTGGTGGTGAAAGATTTTTCAACCTGTGAATCTTGCTTGGAAGGTAAAATGACCAAGAGACCTTTTAAGGCCAAGGGGTATAGAGCCAAAGATGTGTTAGAGTTGGTTCATTTTGATTTGTGTGGTCCTATGTCTATCCAGACTAGAGGTGACTTTAAATATTTCGTCTCTTTTATAGACGATTATTTAAGGTATGTATACATTTACTTGATGCGCCGCAAGTCTGAATGCTTTGACAGGTTCAAAAAATTCAAGGTTGATGTGAAGAAACGTCAAGGAAAATTATCAAGACATTACGATCTGATCATGGTGGTGAGTACCTCTTGGGAGAGTTTAGGAGTTACTTATCAGAGGTTGGGATTCAATACCAATTGTCTGCAGCTGGTACATCTCAGCAGAACGGTGTGGTGGAGCAAAGGAATATGACTCTTATGGAGATGGTTAGATCGATGATGACTTATTCTGAGTTACTAGATTCGTTTTGGGGATATGCTCTGGAAACGATAGTGTATATCCTGAACTTAGTACCATCTAAATCAGTACCCTCTACTCCCACAGAATTGTGGACTGGGCGAAAGCCTAATCTGAGACATATTCGGATTTGGGGTAGTCCAGCACATGTGTTGAAGGAAGATGCTGATAAGTTGGAATCTCGTACAAAAGTACACTTGTTCGTAGGCTATCCTAGAGGAACGAAAGGTGGTTTGTTCTATAGTCCTAAAGATCAGAGGGTGATCGTTAGCACGAATGCCCAATTTTTAGAGGAAGACTATGTGATGTACCACAAGCCCATGAGTAGAATTGTTCTTGAGGAATTGAGAGGGGAAGTTTCAACTTCAGTACCAATAGTACAAGAGGACATACCACAAGTAACTACACCGTATGCCACAGAGAATATACAAATAGTACCTTGTCATAGTGGGAGAGTCGTTAGACAACCTGATAGATTCATGTTCTTGGGAGAGTCGTCGGACTTGGTCCCTGGTGAACATGGACCTGATCTCTGAACATATGACGAGACACTCCAAGATAAAGATGCAGTATCTTGGCAAAGGGCGATGAATTCTGAGATAAAATCTATGAATTCTAATCAGGTCTGGGAGTTAGTAGAACCACCCAATGGTGTAAAGTCCATTGGATGCAAGTGGATCTACAAGAGAAAGAGAGGATCAGACGGGAAGGTAGAGACCTTCAAAGCAAGGCTTGTTGTGAAAGGATATACTCAGAAAGAGGGTATCAATTATGAGAAGACCTTTTCGCCGGTAGACATTCTTAAGTCTATCCGGATTCTCTTATCTATTGCCGCTCATATGGATTATGAGGTTTGACAGATGGGTGTCAAGACAACTTTCCTTAACAGAAGTCTTGAGGAAAACATCTATATGAAGCAACCAGAGGGATTCATTGCAAAGGGCAAAGATCATCTTGTGTGTAAGCTTAATCGGTCCATTTATGGATTGAAGCAAGCTTCAAGATCTTGGAACATCCGGTTTGATGAAGTAATCCAGTCTTATGGATTTATTCAAAGTCCGGATGAGTCTTGTGTACACAAGAGATGTGACAGAAACATAATGGTATTTCTTGTACTATACGTAGATGACATTTTGCTTATTGACAACAATGTTAAAGTGTTGTCAAACGTAAGGGTGTGGTTGTCCAAACAGTTTGATATGAAGGACTTAGGAGAAGCGGGACACATCCTTGGGATCAAGGTTATAAGGGATTGCAAGAAAAGGATGTTGTGCTTATCTCAAGCTTCATACATAGACACTGTCCTAGCTCGATTTAACATGCAAAACTCCAAGAAAGGTTTTCTACCTTTTTGGCATGGAGTACCTCTATCTAAGGAGATGTGTCCTAAAACATCAAAGGAGATAGAGGAGATGAAGGTGGTTCCTTATACTTCGGTTGTGGAAAGCCTCATGTATGCTATGCTATGTACGAGATTGGATATCTGTTTTGCCGTGAGCATGGTTAGCAGATATCAGAGTAATCCAGGACAGGGACATTGGACTGCGGTAAAGTATATATTGAAGTACCTGAGAATGACTAGGGATTATATGCTAGGTTATCAGGAGGATCAATTACTCCTTGTGGGTTACATGGATTCTGACTTCCAATCAGATAGGGATAAAGTAAGTCTGTTGGATCGAGAGAACCAATAGAGGGGGGTGAATATCAGAAAGCGTTCGGATTTTAGAAATTAGAGAATTTGCACAGCGGAAGATAAAAACAAAACACGCGAACACAGTAATTTTTTACTTGGTTCGGAGCCTAGGTCGACTCCTACTCCAAGGCTCACGATCGTTGATCGTTTACTTTGGGCAATTCTATATGAGGCGCAAAAAGCAGTTTACAGTTTTGAGTTACAAATATAGCACAGTAAACTTAACAAATAAAAAGAAAACTCTTCTTTTACCGACGTCCGATGTAGGTTGTCTTTTTCAGAGCAGCAGGACGTCGTCGGCTTGAGTTGGGAAGTTTCCGGAGCGAGGCGCGAGAGCAGAAGAGCGTAGAAGCGTTGATTGAGATTGTTGTTTCAGCCTTGGGGTCGAGGGCCCTTTATATAGGGCCTGGGGGCGCCCGGGACGTCGGGGGCGCCCCCCCACGTGTCATCCGATCCGCCTCGGTCTCGGTCAGCTCTGATCCCTTAAAACTCGGGATCAAGCTTTGACCGGGGCGCCCGGAACGCTGGGGGCACCCGGATTGACCGGGTCAAACCTCATCCCTTGGCTTCGCTGAGTCTTGCTTCGGTTGCTTGACTTGGGGGCGCCCGGAGCGCTAGGGGCGCCCGGGAGCACGGGGGCGCCCGGGACACTCCGGGTGCCCTGGTCAGCTGTTGCCTCATTCCTTTGAGGCTCTCTGAGCTGCAGACACTCGTTCCTTCGGTCCTGCATCCAGGGTTAGTCCAAAACACAATAAAACAATAAAATATTAGTTTATACAGCCTTAGCTGTCTTGGTTCTGACTTTGGGTCTCCAAAATGGAACCCTAGGTCGAACCGACGCCTACTGTTCCCTCGACGGGGAACGCGTCCTCACCTACTCCTCTCGGGAGAATGTACCTGATGCCAACCGCTCCTTTGGTTGGACTTTTGCATGGCGGTCCTTCGCCAGGTCTTGGATGCCGAGCTGTCCTTCGCCCGGAGCCTAGCATTCCTTCGCTAGGGCTTCAGTCCCAAGCTGTCCTTCGCCTGGCGCCTAGCATTCCTTCGCTAGGTCTTGGATACTGGCAGTCCTTCGTCAGTTGCCTAGCAGTCCTTCGCTAGGGCTTGGATACTGGCAGTCCTTCTCTAGGGCTTTGTATCTTCGCTAGGGCTTTTTACCCTGGCATTCCTTCGCCAGTGCCTAGCAGTCCTTCGCTAGGGCTTTGTCTCTGCACACTTGAGTAACTTTATTAGATCACAAATAAAATTAACTTTGAATCCTTTGCCAATATCAAAACAAGGTTCGATATGGTGCTTCCTGCACCAATAATCTCCCTCTTTTTGATTTATGGCAACACAATTCAAAGTTAAGTAAAAACCATATACAGTTTAAGCAAAAAAGATAAAAACACAATGAAGTATGAGCAGAATAGATTTTAAAAAAAATTCTTTATTTCTCATACTCCCCCTAAAACCCTGAATTCTTGTGTTAAAACACTTAACTTTGACCTTTTCTCCCCCTTTGACATATATCAAAAACATACATGGGCGAAAAAAGGTTTCTAATAGAGAGTTTTGAGTTTGTGTAAAACTTCTAAGTTTTTTTGACAATGTGTTTTAAAAAGCACTTGCATAAAAATTTTTTACACTTAGACAATTTTCGATTTTGCAAACCTAAATTTTGGAAAAAAACTTTTACTTACAAGGCTTTGCAAAACTTAGGCAAAATTTTGAAGTCAAATTTCCATAAAGAGTTTAACTTTGAGAATTGAGAAAATTTTGTTTAAAAATAATTTGCACACTTAGACGAATTTGCTTGGAAATACTTTGTGTATTTTGAAAAACAAAATTTGTAAAACTTCTAGACAAGTTTTTCACCAAAAAAAACTCTACTTAGAAACATTTGCCAAAATTTTCAACCAGTTTTTGCTTAGACAAATTTATTTACTAAGAAGAATTTTAAATAGGAAAAAAAAAACATGCACTTAAGAATTTTTGGAACACCTTTAAAAAATTAAACAAAATTTCCTTTTTCTCCCCCTTAATGTGAAATTCTTCTCCTTATTTTTTAGATCATTTCTAAGTTCAGTTTTGAAAAAGGTATTTCGAAAAACTTCTGAGTATCACAAAGAAAATTCTAAGTTAAGAGCAACTCGAAGTTTTCAATAATGTTCCTTTGAAAAGGGAAAAAGTTTAAGGAAAAATTTAATTTTCACTTTTTCTACTCTCCCTCTTGGCCATATATCAATAATGAATTCTTGAAAAATATATTTTTAAAGAAGTTTTAAGGAGAAAGTTTGTGTATCAGAGCCTATGAGTTTTGAAAACATAAAAATACTTAGAATAATTCTTGAAGGCATAGCAAAAAGCTTAAATGTCCAGATTAAATCCATTTTGAAGAGTATTGTGCAGTTCTGAAAAATATTTTATATTTGTAAGAAAGTATTAGAAAGATTTTCCTTAAAAAAAGATTTTTCAAGTACATTTGAGATTATGATTTGAAACACATAAGTACTTTTAGAAAAGTATTAGACTTTGAAAAATATGAGTAATTTTTGAAACGTATTAGACTTTGAAAATATAAGTAATTTTTGATACGTATTAGACTTTGAAAAATATAAGTAATTTTTGAAACGTATTAGATTTTGAAAGATATAAGTTTTACTTGACTAGGTTTCTTTTCCAGTTTGACACAATCCTAGGAAGCCTTGTTGACTACAAGGACATTTTCCTAAGTGCCCTGGAAATTCTCTAACCCAAGTAAATATTATTTCAAAAACAATTTCATAAGCCACAACAATAATAGTATTTTGAAAGACTTAAATTTTCAGCAAGGATTTTGAAGATATAGTTCATGAAAATATGTTATTTAATAATTCTTTTGACCTCCTTCTAAACTTGACTCAGTCCTGGGAAGCTTGTTGACCATAAGTACTCTTCCTCTAGGCCTTTAGGGTTCAGTTCAGATCAAAGAAATTATCTAATAATTTCAACACAGATGATTATCAATAAAACCTTTTTAGAAATTCTTCTATTGATTCAGCCTCCCCTTAAATTTGACACATCCTACGAGTCCTTGTAGATCATTAAGTAAACCTCCTTTGTGTCTTTAGGGTTTATCAGAATCAAAAGAATAGTTTTGAATAAAAGTATGATAGTTTTCAAGAAGATAATTTTAGAAAATTCAATTTGGAATGAAGAGAATTTTTAAAGAATAAGCCCCGAAAACAAAATTTGAAATGATAATGGTATTTTGAAATATAGTATTTTTTGAGCTTCTTCTAATTTGATCTCCCCCTAGATCTGACACAGTCTGCCTTTTATCTAAGTTCCTTAAGGGGTTTCAGTGTTGAGCAAGTTTGATTATGTTGACCCCTTTTTTTGACCAAGTTTGACTAAGTTGACTATGTTTGACCAATCAATAACTAAATCAAACAAGCCCTAGATTATATTTAAAACGAGTCTATTGAGATATTTAACATGAAATTTCATATTAAAAAAATGTTAGAATTGAAAGAGTAGGGTACCATAAATCGAAAAAAAAGAGATAATTTTGAATAACTTTTGAAAATATTTTTTATTTAAAAAGATAGTGGATTATGCTTTTAGGTCCTAGATGTCTCACCCAGTTCTACATGATTAAGCATGTTAACCTTATGAGTTTTGTGAGACAAAAATAGAAGTAAGGATTTTACTTTGAAAAATCATGATTAATTTTGAAAAACTGAATTAACTTTGAAAACCATTTTAATGAATTTTAGCTTTATTTTGAAAAAGTAGTTGAGTCTAAGATCAATTGAAATTTGTGTTAGATTTGAATTTGACAAGAAGTAACTTGAATTTGAATTTCAAAAATTGGCTTCCAGGTCTTGGCGAGGCACTAGGCCTTCTTTAACCGTAGCCTTATTGGATCATCAACTCTTTCCTAGACAAAGCCTTTTAGTGAAATTTTATCTTCAGAATTACTTTTTGATAAATTCTGGTCTAACTAGTTTGGGTCTTGGATCGGTAGCTTCGGCTAGTTCCGCCAAAATGGCTTCCCTAACGTACTATCATCTCACCTCCACCCAATATTATGTTTTCAAATTTCAGTTAAACCGTTTTAGTCCTTATCTAACCAGTCCTAATTCTAAGCAAAAATAAATAACTAAAATAAAAGCAACATACAATTAAAGCAAACAAGAAAAAATGATCTAAGTTACATCATAATCGAAATAAAACTCTGGTTTATACAAATTAATCACGTTATTTGAGATAAATGTTGGATTTTCAGGTATTGAAAATTTACCTTTTGATTCCCGGTTGGAAATCTCCCCCTTGATACTTGTCGTCTTTCTTCTTTGTTTCTTTATCATCTTGTAGTGAACACGAGCTAATCGGAACAGTTTGGTTCGATCTCCTTCTTTGCCGTCAAATATTGAGTCTGAGTTGGACTCTGGTACTAGTTGAGGCCACTTTTGCAGTTCTCTTAGAGTTTTCCCTGCAATGAAAACTATACCTTCCTCGACCATTGCAGTATCAGCTTGATTATTTAACCTTAATTTAGAAGAAAATGATTCAAAATTAGTTACCAACTTTGTCTCAGAAAACTCGTCGTCTAACTCAGGTTCGATTTCAACGTCGGGTGTCGAGTCTGATTCGGCTGTCTGTGCTTGGACCGAGACTGCAAGATAACTTTGGTAATCTTCTTCTCCATTTGATTCGTCCGATGATTCGAACATCTCTCCTTCAAAGACCTCAATATCGGAGCTCTTTTCGTGTAGGTTGAGTAGCTTCTCCCACATCTCTTTAGCACATCCAAATGAACCGACTAGCTTAAGTTGTTCGTTGGTTAGACCGCATTGTATGATCTCTGTTGCCTTAGCATCAGTCTCGATCTTCCTCAGAGTTGGTTCGTCCAATTTGTCCCAAGCGATCGATGTTCCATCTTCCGTGGGGAATCTGAACCCCGTTTGGATTATCGACCATAAATCCATATTAGCCTTCAGGTGGGATTCCAATTGACTTCTCCAGGAGTTGTAATTTTCACCAAAGAAGAGCGGTGGATGAATGATATTCCATTCTTGATAGGCCATTAAAGATAATCCTTGCACACAAAAGAAATAACAGAAATGTACCAAGACTTGGTCTTGGATTAGTAGTGCGGGAGAAGGAAAAAATAGCCCAAAAAAATATTACACGACTTTCGAGGCAGAATAATAATAAAATAGTGAAAATAATTTATGACAAATTTTTGAAAATGTTGATTTTGTCAATTCTGATTAATAATGACAAAGTAAGAATTTAATGTTTTAAAAAAAAATTGCTCGACTTAAAGTAGCATGATTTTCGAGAAAAAAATAATATTAAAATAATAATAAAAAAGTTTATGACAAATTTTCAAAAATTAATTATTTTAACAATTCTAACTTATGGTGAAAAAATGAGAATTCAAAATTGAAAAAGGCGGAGAAGATCGAGTGGTGTTGATTAAACAAGGGAAGAAATAAAATAAATAAATAAATTCGTAAATCCGAAAAACTCCCAAATTGGTGGTTGCACCAAATTTGAGCTTCCCCGCTCTGATACCACTTGTTGGATCGAGAGAACCGATAGAGGGGGGTGAATATCAGAAAGCGTTCGGATTTTAGAAATTAGAGAATTTGCACAGCGGAAGATAAAAACAAAACACGCGAACACAGTAATTTTTTACTTGGTTCGGAGCCTAGGTCGACTCCTACTCCAAGGCTCACGATCGTTGATCGTTTACTTTGGGCAATTATATATGAGGCGCAAAAAGCAGTTTACAGTTTTGAGTTACAAATATAGCACAGTAAACTTAACAAATAAAAAGAAAACTCTTCTTTTACCGACGTCCGATGTAGGTTGTCTTTTTCGGAGCAGCGGGACGTCGTCGGCTCGAGTTGGGAAGTTTCCAGAGCGAGGCGCGAGAGCAGAAGAGCGTAGAAGCGTTGATTGAGATTGTTGTTTCAGCCTTGGGGTTGAGGGCCCTTTATATAGGACCTGGGGGCGCCCGGGACGTCGGGGGCGCCCCCCCCCCCCCACGTGTCATCCGATCCGTCTCGGTCTCGGTCAGCTCTGATCCCTTAAAACTCGGGATCAAGCTTTGACCGGGGCGCCCGGAACGCTGGGGGCGCCCGGATTGACCGGGTCAAACCTCATCCCTTGACTTCGCTGAGTCTTGCTTCAGTTGCTTGACTTGGGGGCGCCCGGGAGCAGCGGGGGCGCCCGGGAGCATGGGGCGCCCGGGAGATGACCTGTCGAAGCATGCTCCTGTTTTATGTGTTTTGTGTTCACCTTGGGGGCGCCCGGGACACTCCGGGCACCGTGGTCAGCTGTTGCCTCATTCCTTTGAGGCTCTCTGAGCTGTAGACACTCGTTCCTTCGATCCTGCATCCAAGGTTAGTCCAAAACACAATAAAATAATAAAATATTAGTTTATACAGGCTTAGCTATCTTGGTTCTAACTTTGGGTCTCCAAAATGGAACCCTAGATCGAACCGACGCCTACTATTCCCTCGACGGGGAACGCGTCCTCACCTACTCCTCTCGGGAGAATGTACCTGATGCCAACCGCTCCTTTGGTTGGACTTTTGCCTGGCGATCCTTCGCCAGGTCTTGGATGCCGAGCTGTCCTTCGCCCGGAGCCTAGCATTCCTTCACTAGGGCTTCAGTCCCAAGCTGTCCTTCGCCTAGCGCCTAGCATTCCTTCGCTAGGTCTTGGATACTGGCAGTCCTTCACCAGTTGCCTAGCAGTCCTTCGCTAGGGCTTGGATACTGGCAGTCCTTCGCTAGGGCTTTGTATCCTGGCAGTCCTTCGCCAGGTGCCTAGCAGTCCTTCGCTAGGGCTTTTTACCCTGGCATTCCTTCGCCAGTGCCTAGCAGTCCTTCGCTAGAGCTTTGTCTCTGCACACTTGAGTAACTTTATTAGATCACAAATAAACTTAACTTTGAATCCTTTACCAATATCAAAACAAGGTTCGATATGGTGCTTCATGCACCAACAAAGTCTACCTCGGGGTATGTGTTTACTTTAGGAGGTGGACCCATAGTATGGAGGAGTGTCAAGCAGAAATGTGTGGTGGACTCCACCATGGAAGCTGAGTATGTGGCAACCTCTGAGGCGGCCAAAGAAGTTGTATGACTCAGGAACTTCTTGATGGACTTGGATGTGATTCCTAGTTTGCCCAGAGCTATCACAGTTTATTGTGATAACAGTGGTGCAGTTGCAAACTCGAAGGGACTACGAGCCCATAAAGCAAATAAACATATAGAGCGCAAGTACCACCTGATACGAGAGATCGTAAAACGAGGAGAAGTTGTTGTCGCCAAGATTGCATCGAAGGACAACCTAGCGGATCCTTTCACTAAGGCTCTTCCAGCGAGAGCTTTTGATAGACATGTGGAGGGTATGGGAGTCAGATGTATGGCATTGTGATGGCAGCATAGTCTTTTAGTATAAGTGAGAGATTGTTAGGATGTATACTAAAAGCCTAACTTTTGTATAAACATCTATATTTTGGAATTAGAATCATATGATCATTGTTTGCATTTTATATTTGATATATATACATGCTATTGTCTAATACTTTATATTGTAGATAACATGGTGTGTGGTATCACATAGAAGATGATGTTATCAGTCCCTTGTAGAGCATAAGTAGAAGCTCACAACCTAGATGGTTTTGGACAAACCATTGGCATGGTTGTAGTGTAATTTAGTATTGGTTTATCTTGACCATAGAATTACACTAGTACACTTTGTGTGTATTGAGCAAGACCGATATTGTGACGACCAACCTTCTCTACCTTAGACGGATCGTTACTTAATTAACTAAGCTTTAAGTTACTACTACTTGACTTCCTTTAACTTGCTCTAAATTTTTTTCTTCCTTCTCTTTTTTTTTTCAAAAAAAACAAAACAACTTTCATTTTATTTGCTTTGCAAGGAATTGACCCCTAGACCTCTTAGTTGTAACACTAGAGCACTAACCAGTTGCTCTATACCATTTCCTTTCAAATGGTACCAGTCGACTGCTATATAGCCAGTCGACTGGTATCGGCCACAGCAAGTTTCTCGGCGCGGCACCAGTCGACTGGCCTCTTGGCAGTCAACTGGTGCATCGAACAGAAGCTACTGTTCGATAGGGCAGTCAACTGGTCCTGTACCAGTCGACTGGCACGCCTGAAAACCTGCATTTCAGAATCTGAATTTCATCTCCAAACATTCACCAAACTTATACTTTCGAGCCATACAAAATTATGACACCATTTCTATACTCTATACTAGTTTTCTAAACAATTTAGCCAATCAAAACGAATCCATAAACTTGAAATTAGGACTTTTGCGAGATTTAACAAGTTATGAAAATCTATATAACTTTAGGCTAAAGTTTGTACCAACTCTTGACTTCTGCGGAATTAAAATAGGTTATTCATACTCAACACAACTAAGACATGAAACTATATGTTTCTAAATATTTAACTTTACTAATACTCAACCCAAACACTCTTCCACGGTTCCACCGCCACTGAGCACCAATGCAAGTCCTGTCGCCTCCCAACTTACACCTTTTCTTTTCCTTTATCTGCAATAGAAGGAAAAATGCAACTAATAAGCACAATGCTTAGTAAGTAAATCCCTACTCACAAAAATCACATATCGATACTAAACATGCTCATTTCAAAGGATGCTTTAAAAACTTTACTTGCTCAGAATACTTACAACTAAACATGCTTACAACTTGAAATACTTTATCATGCTTGCAATGTGTCAAATTACACATGAACTAAAAACACTTACTAATAAAAGAAACACTCACACATATACTGGTATACTTGAAAATAATAATCAACTTTCTCTTTAGGCCTTGACATTGTACCATGGTATCGGTGTACCAATGCGTGCTTTTTCTAATAAGTTGCGAGGTAGCTAACCACCGCACCCCATTAGAACTTTACTTTCTAACTTTCTATGGGCCTTCATTTGCCCGGTACATGTCTCTTTCTCAAAGTAAAATACTTTTCTTACTTACCATACTTAAACTTATCACTTTACTTATTTTTGCATATGTTTTCATGCTAAAAACCTTTACTTTTCTCACTTTAACTTTCCATGGAGCATCTTGTGTGCTCCTTAACTCAAATTCACTTTTAAGTCTTTTCAAAAGTATAAAAACTCATCATGCTTGGCCTACTTACATTCAATACAAACAAATTGAATTTCTAACATGCTAAAATATGCAACTTTAATAGCTAAAACATAGAATAGCAAAATTCTCTTAACCATGCTTCTACTTTTCGAAAACTAGGGTTCTACAATGAGAAATTTCGAAACGAAACTACTCCTATTGTAGGTGAGCGATCTACTTACATCGGTCTTGAAGAAAACTCACAAAAACAGGGAGAAAAACTCCCTATGAAATCCTTCCCCCTCCTTCTTGTGAAAAGCTTCCACCTTTAGCCCTAGGAAGCAATCCTAGGTCTTCTCTACTCAAGGGGGAAGGTGAAAAAGAAGAAGAAGAAGAAGAACCCTTGAATTCGCCTCCTCTCCTCGCCTCTCTTCTCTGTTCACGCGCCGACCACCAACCCTAGCCTCCCCTTTCCAACGCGACTTAAGCGGCTTAATATACCTCTTAATGAAAGGGTCTAACTACACTACAACATTATTTCTCTCCTTCCTTTTCTGTGCTTGATACCCTAACCCAGCTGGTTTCTGCTTTAGCCGTGAACCGAAGAGGTCGCAGGATCAAATCTCTCCACGACCACTTAACTCTTTCTTTTTCTTTCTCTCCCGCGGCACCAGTCGACTGCCAAGATAGCAGTCGACTGATACCCTGAACAGTCAACTTCCCAGCCTAAAATTTCTTCCTTTTCTCCTCCTATTTAATTTCTAAAAATACTAGAAAAATTCAGTAAAATTCCTATTAATATATATGAAAAGTACTGGGTATTACAGATATAGAGGTAATTCAATTTATACTGACTATATAATTGAATCAGACCTCAGATATTATTGTGTTCATGCTCTTAACCCTGATATAATAACGGGCACATGTATTTAATATTTATTTCTTTGATTTACCAATAGGCGAGATTTATTTGTTAAATCAATAGGCCCGGTAAGTTGGAAAATAATATTATTTACATGGTGTATTATTGATTATAGAAGGAAACCGTGTCCTGATGCGTCAGGTTGATGATGTCCCCTTGAGGAGCTCATAAAGTTCATCATGGAAATCTTGCAGGTGAACTTAGTCCTAAGTGATGATAAGGTTGAGCGGTACTACTCATGGAGTTAGATATTAATTAATTAAATTGTCAATAATTTAATTAATTAATGGACATTCGAGATCTTAAACACGGGGATATTTTGTACACATAATATGTGGAGTCCATATTTAATTATGGGGGTTGGTGAGGTTGATTAATGATGATCCTTTAGTGGATTGGATCATCATTAATGGATCGGGCTTTGATCCATTAGGTGGCCAAGACCCAACTCCTCCTCATGGTACCTATTGTAGCCTATAAATACCTCATGTGTCATGAGACCAAGGCATTCAATTAATACAAGTCTTAACCTAATTCTCTCCCTCTCATCCTCTCTCTCCTAAGTCACCCGTCGGCGGCAAGAAGGAGGAAGAGCAATATATTTTGCTTTCTTTCACCTTCATCTCTTCTCCTCTTCTCAACCCTTTGGTGGTCGACGACTACAAGATAAAGGAGGAGTTCTTCTCCTTTGTGGCGTGCGGCAAGAAGAAGAGAAGAAGATCAAACCGGCGCAAGGAGGGAGCTCTCTTCCTTGGTGGTGCTTGGCGCTGCAAGCTTGTAAGAGAGGAAGAGGAGGGCTCTTTCTTCTTTGTGGTGCTCGACGCCGCAAGCTAGGAAGAAAGGAAGAGGTTGGCTAGGGTTTAAGTAAAGGAGAAGAACTTCTTCTTCTTCATCTTCTCCTTCTTTGTCTCTTCTTCCTAAGGTCGACGCAAGAAGGAAAGTTTCCTTCTTTGGAGGTTGGCGCAAACAAAGGAAGAAGGTGCTCTTCCTTTTGGTGGTTGGCGCAAGCACATGAGGAGAAGAAGGTTGCCTTGGTGACTTCGTTTCTTGGAAGATTGTCGCCCACACGACGTCCAAGAAGAGGTTGGGTCATACAATAGAAGATCGCGAGGTAAACAAGAAGGTATAATTTCTTATTTTGGTTCCTTTGATCTTGTTTAATTATTGTATGTTATTTTATGTCATGGACCCCGATGATAAACACAAAAATCGACGATCCATTCATTGTCTATTCCGCGGCTAATCAGTTAGACGAGTTAGATTGCTTGAACAACATGTTTGTTCAAGCAGTCACTCAAATCGGTTAGCACGATGATGAGTCGGAATTGTTTGGGAATTTATTCTCCATTCGGATTGGTTTCAATTAATGAAATTTTAATTCGAAGACATGGAGAGGTTTCCCATGCGCGAACAACCAAGTTTCAATAGGGTGCTGCCCCAACCAAGTAGTTAGACAATGATGGTAATGCACATTGAGCAACAGGCTGAGTTGGAGTTCGGGACGGATTGGAGGGCGCCGCTCATCGCCTACTTAACAAGCGGGGCTCTCCCGGCCGACCGGGAGGAGGCCCGACTCTTGAGAATGCGAGCAACCCAGTTTTCCTTGGTCGGGGATACATTGTACAAAAGAGTCTTCGCCCGACCTCTACTCAAGTGCTTGGGTGAAGAAGATGTCGAATATGTCTTGAAGGAAGTACACATGGGGATCTGTGGCAGCCATGTTGGAGCTTGGGTCGTGGCCTGAAAAGCACTGCTTTCGGAGTATTATTGGCCGAACCTGTAGAAGGACATTGATCGAATGGTCTCCACATGCTTATTCTGTCAGAAGCACCATAACCTCCCTCACTGACTCGTTGAAATGATGAAGGCGTCAGTGGTCTCCTGCCCATTCAACCAATGGGGCATGGACATAGTGGGGTCTTTCCCGACCGCTGTGGCTCAGAAAAGATTCTTACTGGTGACTGTCGATTACTTCTCTAAGTGGATAGAGGTCGAGACCTTGGCGCGTATCACTGAGCAGGCCGTGATCAAGTTTCTGTAGCAAAACATCTTGTGCCGGTATGGAATTCCCCACAACCTGGTCTGGATAACGGAAGACAATCGGGAAATCCAAGGTCGAAATATACAAGAGTGGTGCTCAGCCTATGGTATTCAGCAAGCCTTCACCTCTGTGGTGTACCCTCAGAGCAACGGGTAAGCAGAAGTGGCAATCGGAAAATCTTGAGAGACCTAAAGACCAAGCTCGACCACGCAGGCGACACCTGGGTCGACGAACTACCGAGTGTCCTGTGGGCTCAGCGAACCACACTGAGAGAAGCTACAGGCCACACACCCTTTCAGTTGGTCTACGGGAGTGAGGCTGTAGTGCCTGTGGAGGTCGGGTGCAAGTCCGACCTGCGGAAGGCCTATGATGAAGATAACTCGGAAAGAAGGCATTTAGAGCTAGACCTGGTCGTGGAAATCCGAGAGAAGGCAGCTGCTCGGATGTTTGACTATCGCCATAGAATGAAGCAAAGGTATAATCGAAAGGTATTGCCAAGGGCATTTCAAGTAGGAGACCTTGTATGGAAGAGGATCAAGCCGGTCGAGAATGTCAGCAAGCTAGAGCCTCAATGGGGAGGACCCTTCAAGGTTATCCAGAAGCTGGCCTCGGGGGCCTATTACCTAGAGAATGAGTAAGGAAAGAAGCTAGATCGACCATGGAGCGCTATTCATCTCCAACCATATCGAGAGGCTGAGTGAGGGCCTGCAAGATAATTGTACTTCATAACTCTGTAATGATAGTGAAATGAGATTCTCGTCAACTTGCAGGTGCCCCAGACTCTCACCTCTAATTGAGTTATAAGTAGGCTTGCTCCCACGCATCCCTCGGCTCGGCTCCTAGTCCGGACGCGTGGCGACCCACGCTCCCTGAGATTCACCCGACCGAGTGTCCATACTCTCGCCTCTGAGCGAGTTATAAGTGGGCATGCTCCCACGCACCCCTCGGCTCACCTCCCAGTCCAAACGCGTGGCGACCCACACTCCCTGGGATTCACCTGACCAAGTGTTCAGACTCTCGTCTCTGAGCAAGTTATAAGTGGGCATGCTCCCACGCACCCCTCGGCTTGGCTCTCGGTCCGGACGCGTGGTGATCCACGCTCTTTGGGATTTAGCCGACCGAGTGTCCAGACTCTCGCCTCCGAGCGAGTTATAAGTGAGCATGCTCCCATGCACCCCTCGGCTCGGCTCCTAGTCCGGATGCGTGGTGACCCACGCTCCCTGGGATTCACCCGACCGAGTGTCCAGACTCTCACCTCTGAGCGAGTTATAAGTGGGCATGCTCCCACGCACCCCTTAGCTCGGCTCCCAGTCTAAACGACGTGTGGTGACCCACGCTCCCTGGGATTCACCCGACCGAGTGTCCAGACTCTCGCCTCTGAGCGAGTTATAAGTGGGCATGCTCCCACGCACCCCTCAGCTCGGCTCCCAGTCTAAACGTGTGGCGATCGACGCTCCCTGGGATTCACCCAACAGAGTGTCCAGACTCTCGCCTCTGAGCGAGTTATAAGTGAATATGCTCCCACGTACCCCTCGGCTCGGCTCCCGGTCCGGACGCGTGGCGACCCATGCTCCCTGGGATTTAGCCGACCGAGTGTCCAGACTCTCGTCTCTGAGCGAGTTATAAGTGGGCATGCTCCCACGTACCCCTCGGCTAGGCTCCCAGTCCGGACGCATGGCGACTTGCACTCCTTGGGATTTAGCTGATCGAGTGTCCAGACACTTACCTCCGAGCGAGTTATAAGTGGGAATGCTCCCACGAATCCCTTGGCTCGGCTCTTGGTCCGGACGCATGACGACCCACGCTCCTTGGGATTTAGCCGACCGAGTGTCCAAACTCTCACCTCCGAGTGAGTTATAAGTGGGCATGCTCCCACGGACCCCTCGGCTCGGCTCCCAGTCTGGACGCGAGGCGGCCCACACTCCCTAGGATTCAACCGACCGAGCATCTAAACTCAACCTTCTAAGCCAACGACATCATACTTGACCAGGCTCCTCGGCCGGGCGCGTGGCGACCCATGCTCCCCGGGGTTGGGCCAATCAAGTTAGTGAACCTCTCCTCCCAAGCGAGCAACCCCCTACGGGACTCAGGCGAACGCGTGGAAATCTACGTTCAAACATGATCCAACCGGGCGAATTTAATCCCCCGAGCGGGTATACAACGTAAAGTCTAGTCTTTAGCCTTAACCTAATCGAGTTTCGCATTCTTGGGTTGAGTTAGCCGAGTCGGCCTCAGTAAGAATGACGTATGGTGGGTACTCGAGTGTCTGCCTGAGCCACCAACACTTAAAAACAGAAGGATGACGAGTGCACATGACAATACATAGGAAAAAAGTAAAATTGCATGGCAAAGCCTCTACAGGAAAACACAAAAAGGTAAAGTAAAACCCCGATCCTCACTCGAAGGGTCGAAAGACATCCTCTTCCATCTGTTGGATCAGCCCGAACAGCTTGATGGTGCAGACCGGGAGGTCGGGAGGAAGGTGGCCCCCTTGCTTAAGCTGCTCAAACGTACTGAGCATCTGTTCCTTAAGCAAGGGTCGCAGCCTCTGGGATAGCTCGCGGCTGAAGTCCATGGAGTTTAAGTACTCCACCAGCCGAGCGTCCCACCGACTCACCTCGCCCGCCTTATAGGCTCGGAGGTTGCCTCCCAAGCAGACTGTTGCTCGCGGAGCCGGCTCGGCACTGTTGATACAGTCTGACCCTGATTGTTGTTTTGGTGTTGACACCGATTTTAGTTTAGGTTGATGATTATGATTATGATTAAGTCCTGATCAGGGATTAGGCATAGTATGGAAAATCCAAGATTGGAGGGCTAGGTGTTGGAAAATCCTAACCTGGAGGGTTAGGTGTGAAAAATCCTAGCTTGGAGGGCTAGGTGTGGAAAAGTCTTAACTCGGAAGGTTGGGTGAAAAGTCCTAGCTTGGAGGGCTAGGTGAAAAGTCCTAACTTGGAGGGTTAGATGAAAAGCCCCAACTGGAGGGTTAGGTGAAAAAGTCCTGGCTTGGAGGGTCAGGTCCTAGCTTGGAGGGCTAGGTCTGGAAAAGTCCTAATTCAGAAGGGTTGGGTGAAAAGTCCTAGCTTGGAGGGCTAGGTGAAAAGTCCTAACTTGGAGGGTTAGGAGAAAAAGTCCTAGCTTGGAGGGCTAGGTTGGATGAAACCCTAGCTTGGAGGGCTAGGTTTGAGTACCTGGATCGGTCTGGTGACCGATCAGGGAAGTTAGCACGCTGCTCGTACGTAGATCGGTCTGGTGACCGATCCAGCGATGACTGATCGGTCTGGTGACCGATCAGGGAGCACACAGTGAGGTTGGGAACCTACAGTGCGGCTCCTGATCGGTCTGGTGACCGATCAGGGAGCAGGCTGTTGCCTCACTACTTGGCTCCTGATCAGTCCGGTGACCGATCAGGGAGCAGGCAGCTTCCTCACTACTTCGCTCCTAATCGGTCTGGTAACCGATCAGGGAGCACTCAGTGAGTTGAGTTCCCCCGGTGATCAGCTCCTGAACGATCTGGTGACCGATCTACGACTTAGGATATGATTTCCGCGATTACTATTCACTCAGAAGTGGACCGATCAGGCTTGAGCCTGATCGGTCAGGGAGCTACCTGATTGGTCTGGTGACCGATCAGGCTTCACTCTGATCGGTCTGGTGACCGATCAGGCTTGTGTCGCCGCGAGAGCTGGGAGTCCTAGCAAAGCGGTGGATCGGTCTGGTGACCGACCCACAAGCCCTGGATCGGTTCGGTGACCGATCACTTTAATTCAAAATGCATTGTCAGATGCTTTGATCGCGTCTGAACGTATCCGATTCTCTGCGCTTAACCTCTGATACTCGATTTGCTGCTTGATATGTTGTGCTAATACTCTGATTGAGCTGCAAGTGACAGGGAAGGATTCAAACACTCAAGGAGAGTCAATGGAGGCCTTTCCTTGGAGCAGGTTTGTCCATTTGCCATCTCAGGTTGCAACGGCTGGAGCTGCAGACTGGAGCTGCTGACTGGAGCTTGGCTGAGGGAAGCTCAGGAGTCCAGGGAGAGCTCAGTGGTAGCTGGCATTGGCAGGTGAGCAGCTGGAGGCTGCAGTGAGATGGTGTCACCTGGAGTTCAGTGGAGAAACAAAAGGAGCGAAGCGGAGAAGAGCATAGAAGAGTTCGGTGAAGCAACTTCTGGCTTGAGTTCTTGCTGCACGATTATTTTCTCCACACTTTGCTTGTGCGTTCTATAATTCCATCATCTTGAGCAAGCAACTGTAATCTTTGAAGCAACCATCCCTTACTTGAGCACTTGGAGAAAAAACAAGAGGCTTGGTGAGTCCAACAGCGAGAAGACACGGAGAAGGGAGTTCTTGCGTGAGATCGTCGCTGGGTGGAGTTCAAGTGAAGCGTTACTTGTGTTCTTGCCTGTGCTAAGTGCTATGTAAGATCTTTCTTGTGTTTCATTGTGCTTAAAACTCTATCCTTGTTAAAACGCTGTGGAGAGGTTACTCCACCGAGAAGGAGGTTGCATTTTATCCGGTGTTCACCGGGGCTTGATCTGTCGACGATCAAGGGATCGCCCACCTTAAGGGCACGCCAAGGTGTAGGGGCAAGTTATCCCCGAATCTTGTAAACCCTCCTTGTTAGCGATCTTGTTAGTTGTTTTAGTTTGTTTTCATTTTCTGCATTGCTGCACTAGCTTCTCTGTTTCTATTATTTTCGCTGTTGTGCTACTTACCATAAAGTGCAAAGAAACCCTAAACCGAAAGAAGTTTGTGTCTGGCTATATTCACCCCCGCCCCTCCTCTCTAGCCATCCAAGTTCCAACAAGTGGTATCAGAGCTTGGGGCTCTGTACAAGCGGATTAACAACCGAGAGCTATCTACAATGGCTTTGAGAGAAGGATTTTCCACCACCCGACCTCCCTTCTTCGATGGCGCAGATTTCCAATATTGGAGATCGAAAATGGAGTATTACTTGAAGATGGACATCAACACTTGGTTCGCAGTGAAGGAGGGTTTTACCCCTCTAAAGGATGATGAAGGCAAAGAACTCGAATCATGGCGTTGGACGGAGGAACAAACTCGAAAGAGTGAAGCCGACGCGAAGGCGGTGGTCACCCTACAATGCGGCATGAACAAAGACCAACTCATCAAGGTTGGTCCATTCACAAGTGCAAAAGACTTGTGGAACAAGCTCATCGAACTTCACGAGGGCACCCGAGATTCAAGAATCGCCAAGAGGGACTTGTTCCTCAACCAACTTCAAAATCTCTCCATGAAGGAGAATGAAACCGTAAGTGAGCTACATAGCCGGTTCAAGGAAGTCTTAAATGGTCTTCATTCCATTGATGAAAATGTCGAGAATCGCGACCTTGTGAGGTATGTGTTGAAAGCATTTCCAAGGAATGCTTTGTGGTCATCCATGGTGGATGCCTACAAAGTTTTCAAGGACTTATCAATTGTTAAATTAGATGATTTGTTTTGTGAAATGGAATTGCATGAAATGGCTAACAAAGGCCCCAAGGAGAAGGAGAAGGAAGTCTCTTCATCCTCATCCGAATCCGATTCCGAGGAAGATGGCAGCGGGTCTTCTTCCTCCGAGATGGCAAATTTTGTGAGAAGGATAATGAGAAGGGGTCGATGCTTCAAGGGTAAAGGTAATCCTAGTGAAGCTAAAGTTGATAAGTCTAATGCTTCTTGTTATGAGTGTGGTAGGAAAGGACACTTCAAGAGTGAATGCCCAAAGCTAAAGAAGAAGGAGGAGAAATCCAAGAAGAAAGAGGAGAAATCAAAGAAGAAGAAGAAGGCCTTGAAGGCCACTTGGGATGAATCCTCATCAAGTTCATCCGATGAAGAAAAGGAGGAGAAGAGCACACGGCATATGGCACTCATGGCTCTTGGAGATCAAGAAAGCAGTGATGAATCCTCCGACTCCTCAAACGCGGCTTCATCATCTTCGGATGATGAAGAGGTAACCTCTCCCGAACTTGAGAAATGTTATAGAGCTATTGCATGTTTAACCAATATGTTGAAAAAGTCAAAGAATAAGGTTAAATCATTGCAATTAGAAATTGAACAATTGAAGTCATCTAGGGATGAGAACATAGACGACTTGCATGTTGAAATGCTAGAGGATGAGATTAAATCCTTGAAAATTGAGATTGAACAATTGAAATCCTCTAGGGATGAGGATGTAGATGATCTACATGTAGAATTGTTAGAGGATGAAAATAAATCATTAAAGAGTGAAGTTGAGAGACTCAAGAATATTCTTGAGAAGTTCTCAACAAGCTCAAAGACCTTAGACATGATTTTGAATGCCCAAAGGGCAGTCTACAATAGGGCCGGTATTGGTTACCGACCCAAAGAACCTTCATTTGTGTCCTTGATGTCTAGGACTGATATGAGACAATCTAAGACACCCAAGGTTCAAAAGAAAGTTGTCAAGGCATGGGTGCCTAAGTCTTGTTTAGTAGATGCTTTAGGTCCCAAGGTTTGGGTACCTAAAACTTCCATTTTTCGAATTGTGTAGGTTATGATTGAGGGGGAGCATCTATCAACTTGGTTCGTTGATAGTGGGTGCTCCAAACACATGACCGGGGATAGATCATTGTTTACCACACTTCAAAAGAAAAGTAGAGGTAATGTTTTATTTGGTAACAATGGTAGTCTTAAGGTCATAGGAATAGGAGACATTCAAATATCCGAATGTCTTAGAATTTCAAATGTCCTTCTAGTCAAGGGGATGACATTTAATCTCCTAAGTGTCAGTCAATTGTGTGATACGGGTTACACAATTGATTTTCAACCAAGTCAATGTCTAGTTAGACAACATGACACCTTGGACACAGTACTAGTAGGAACAAGAGTAGACAATATTTATCAAGTTTCATTTAAAAGTGCTACTAATGTTTCTGCTAAGTGTCTCATGTCAAAAGAAGAGGAGTCCACCCTTTGGCACCGGAGGCTAGCACACGTGAACATGAAAAACATCCGAAAGTTGGCCAACAAGGGGTTAGTCCGTGGCTTACCTAGCATCAAGTATGAGAAAGAAAAGATTTGTGATGCATGTCAAATGGGTAAGGAAACAAAATCTGCACATAAAGGTAAAAGCACTGTAAATACATCTACCGCATTAGATTTACTTCATATGGATCTTTTTGATTGTAGCACTATCATATCCTTGAATGGAAGTAGATATTGCTTTGTTATCATTGATGATTTTACTAGATATACATGGACTTATTTTCTTAAATATAAGGACCAAACCTTAGATGTTTTCATTTCTTTTTGTAGAAGGGTTGAAAATGAAAAATCTTCAACTATTAAGACAATTAGAAGTGATCATGGAGGTGAATTTCAAAACCAACGATTTTTAGAGTTTTGTCAAGATAGAGGGTATAGACATGAGTTCTCCACTCCTAGAACACCACAACAAAATGGTGTTGTAGAGAGGAAGAACCGTGTTCTACAAGAAGCTGCACGAAGCATGCTCAATGAGTACTCATTACCGAGTTACTTGTGGGCCGAAGCTGTAAACACAGCTTGCTATGTGCAAAACCGAGTCCTCATCCATAGGTTTTTAGGAAAGACTCCCCATGAACTTTGGTTTGGAAAACCACCTACGGTTAAACACCTTAGGGTGTTTGGTTGTAAGGTGTTCATCCTAAACACCAAGGATCACCTTGGAAAGTTCACGGCAAAGGCTGATGAAGGGATACTAGTCGGGTACTCCCTCGTTAGCAAAGCCTATCGAGTCTACAACAAGAAATCTAGATTGGTTGAAGAGTCTTCTGATGTGGTGTTTGAAGAAATTCCAAAAGCAAATGACCAATCAGAAAATGTAGAAGGAGTTCAGCTCAAACTTAGGAGACTAAGTTTGAATGAAAGTCCAAATATTGTTGATGGTGATGAGTCTGATGACGGTGAGCATAGACAACCCATAGATCAACCGGATCCTGAGGTTGAGCTTGTGTCTAGTGAACCCATTCAAGAAGCACCACCAACACCTAGGCAAACTATATTAGCCTCTAGTCATCCCCAAGACCAAATTGTTGGAGACATCCATCATGGGGTTAGAACTAGATCATTCTTTAGGAATGAGGCTAATGAAGTTGCCCTAATTTTCGAAATTGAACCTAGAAAAATTGATGAAGCATTAAATGATCCCGATTGCATCATTGCAATGCAAGATGAACTAGGTCAATTCGAAAGAAGTCAAGTTTGGGACTTAGTCCCTAGACCTAAGAAGACCACCATTATTGGAACCAAATGGGTCTTCAAAAATAAGTTGAACCATAAGGGAGAAATCATAAGAAACCAGGCACGCTTAGTAGCCAAGGGCTATAGTCAAGTTGAAGGCCTTGATTATGATGAGACCTATGCACCCGTGGCACGATTAGAGTCCATCCGATTGATGCTTGCATTTGCAGCACATCGAGGCTTCAAGTTATATCAAATGGATGTCAAATCAGCCTTTCTAAATGGTTTGGTTAGAGAAGAGGTCTATGTTGAATAACCTCCGGGGTTTGAGAGTACTGAATTCCCAAATCGCGTGTTTAAGCTCAAAAAGGCACTTTATGGCCTTAAACAAGCTCCCCGAGCTTGGTATGAGCGATTGTCAACGTTTTTAATTGAAAAAGGCTTTGTTAGAGGCTAAATAGACCCTACACTGTTTCCACGGAGAGATGGTGACAATATATTTGTAGCCCAAGTTTATGTCAATGACATAATTTGTGGCTCAAAAAACAGGGGTTATTTAAATGAGTTCATTGTACACATGGAGAGTGAGTTTGAAATGAGTCTAGTGGGAGAGTTGACTTTCTTCCTTGGACTTGAAATCAAGCAAACTCGCGATGGTATCCATGTGCACCAATCGAAATACACACAAGAAATGCTTCAAAAATTCAATATGAGTGATTCAAAAGAGGTAACCACTCCCATGGCTACGAACACAAAATTAGACAAAGATGAGAGTGGTAAACCTGTTGATTTGACTCAATATCGAAGCATGATAGGGAGTTTGCTATACCTCACAGCTAGTCGACCTGATATACTTTTTGCTGTGAGTATGTGCGCTAGGTATCAAGTTTGTGCCAAGGAATCTCATTTAATCGTTGTTAAGAGGATTTTGAGATATCTTAAAGGCACAATTGGAGTTGGTCTTTGGTACCCCCGTACCAAATCATTTGATCTAATTGGCTATACCGATTCCGACTACGCTGGATGTAAGTTGGATCGGAAAAGCACAAGTGGGGGCTGCCAATTCCTAGGATCATCTCTAGTTAGTTGATCAAGTCGGAAGCAACATTATGTTGCTCTCTCCACGACCGAGGCAGAATATATCGCCATGGGAGAGAGCATATCACAATTGTTGTGGATGATACATACTTTAGAGGACTATGGATTAAGCTACAAAGGTGTGCAAGTGTTGTGTGACAACATTAGCACAATTAACCTAACCAAGAATCCAGTCCATCACTCTAGGATTAAACATATTGAAGTGCGTCACCACTTCATTAGAGATCATATTGCTAGAGGAGATATTGTACTCTCACATGTAAAGTCCAAATCAAATCTAGCTGACATTTTTACTAAACCACTCCCCGAAAATGAGTTTAGTTTCTTAAGAAGGGAGTTGGGAATGTGTCGCGCCTCATAGGATCAAAATGCATCCAAAACCCTTTGTGATCATTTCAAAATTGTCGGGATATAATTGGGTAACTTTGGGAACATCTCACACAAATTATAAGGTTTACCAAAATGATTTTGTTTGCTAGAAGCGGGGCAAGATGTTATGATCAACTCAATTTCTCAAAATGTTAATGCATCCCTTGAGAAATTAAGTTGACGAGATAAAAATCACTTCGGTGACCAAGTATGGGGAAAACCAATGCATAACACATGTGTATATGGCTCCATGATCATACGTGGACATTCCAATCAAGGAAACTTGATTGGAAACTTGAATTTGGTACAAACTTGTTTGAATGATTGTTGATTGAGTTTGACTCCACTTGGGTGGAGCAAAGTGATTTGTTCAAACCATAAGGACCTTTGATCCTTGTTAAGGGATCAATTATAGTCAATGAATCACTTCTAAGATCGATATTCTTCATCAGATTCCTTCAAAAATCGTGTGAAAGTCTGAAACTGAAAGTTTCAGATCGTATCAGGGAGTATCAGGAACCCTGATCGGTCACTGGACCGATCAGGGGTATGTCTGATCGGTCCCCAGACCGATCTGGCTCTCTCCTGTGGTGATTGGTCCACAGACCGATCAGAGGGACTTTGCGAGATTTTGTCCAAACATTCTGTGCTAGCCTGGATCGGTCCCCGGACCGATCTGGCACCCCGTGGTGATCGGTCCACAGACCGATTAGGGGCTCATAGATCACTCTCCGAACCCTACTGTTCGCTTCCTGATCGATCAGCCGATCGATCAGGAGCCTTCCTGATCAGTCACCCGACCGATCAGGATCAGGGTAGTCCGATCAGGCTGAAGCCTGATCGGTCTGGGCGTTACCAGATCAAACGGTGATCCGTTCAACCGCATTAAAGGTTGGTTGGTGGACCGATCCACCAACTGGTTTAATCACGGATTTTCTTCCCTTTCCAAGCCCTAGCCGACCAAAACCCTTCAGCGCCGAAAACCCCCTTCTCCTTCTTCCTTGCACGTGAGATCTCTTCCTTCCTCTTGTTGTGCGTGTGCGATCCTGAGAGTGCGATCCTGCAAGTTCTTCCCTGTTTTCTGCAAGTTCTTTCTTGCTCAAGGTCTTGAGCTCATCTCTTGCGTCGAGAACCTTCTCCTGCGCGAGCTCTTCTTCCAGCCTTCAAGATCCTCTCAAATCAAATCAATGGCACCGAAGTGAGTTTTTGGTTTAGTTTTTCTTGCAGATCAGTTCATAGTGTATGTATTTGCGCTAACCATGGTGTTTCTTTTGGTGTTTTAATGATGTGTCGTAACCCTATGTTTTTGTCGTGACCCTTCCTTGCCATCTCATTTGATCAATGCTTTATGTACACTTGATTATTCTATTCCATGACCAATTCTCGTATTGATCTTGTGATCTTTCAATTTGTGTCATGATTCCCTTTCTGTGATTAAATTGTTGCAATGATCAATTCTGTGTTGATTATTCCAATCTTTAGAAGATCAACCAAGGGAAAAGAACCCGTGGAAGAAAGCTCAAAGGGCAAAGGCCCTTCATCATCTACACCTCCTTCGAGACCTCCTCCACCTCCACATACTAGATTTCAAAACATTTATTATGCTCTAGACTTCCAATGGCATAACTTCAAACTCATGCAATGTCGGACTGTCGACCAAACCTTCATCTACGAACATTGTCCGACAGTATGATAAATCATCGAATACTATGAACTTCAATCCATTCTTTTTCTTGAAAGGTCAATCAACTTTGATTTGGTCTCTGAATTCTATAATAACATAGTCAGTGGTGAGGGCACAGGGTGGAGGACCCGTGTCGCCAGTATCGATCTTGATTTTACTCTATCAGCCTTCACTGCATTTCTTGGTTACCGTCGTTCCGATAACAACTTCTCGCTCTACCCCTATCTTCCTGATCCTCTTCCGGCTCCTTTTGCTGGAGTCACTCCTAACTCCATCTATGAGTATTTTCTAGGCCATCCCGGGCCAAGGGGTTCCGATGAGCGCGCCCGTGATTTTCCCACATTTCTTGCTCTCCACCTTTCCCCTATATATTACATTTTGTTTAAGATCATCACTAACTGTTTCCTCCCGACTACTTCGAAACATCTAGATAAAATTCACTCCTTCCACTGCTTGATGCTCTACGGGATGCATCAACAGTTAGACTTTGACCCAGTGACTTCCATCTATTTCTCCATCATTGTCCACAGTCAGATGTATGGCCAGACAGTTTATATGCCATTTGGCCACATCATCACTGCCTGGCTGGAGTCGGTTGGCATTGACATTTCACAGGGCTGCATTGTACCCATGATTCGACAGGACTGTCGAATTGATCGTCGCATGATGACCCAGTCTAGCATTGTTGTCGGATCACAGGGGCTGAGGTGGAAGGATCGACGACATGTGGGGGAGTTACCAGGAGCAGTCCCTGATCAGGAGTCGTCCGCTGGTGCTGAGGATTATGATGAGTGGGCTCCTGACCTACGCTGCCAGGTTGCAGAGTTAGAGCAGTTGATGCAATGCGAGCTACATATTTCCGAGCTCTGGCACCAGGAGGTCAGCTCAGAGTTTCTGTCCTTCGATCGCCGACTCGACGCTCTCGCATCCGACGTTTATGGGATCTGCTCTCTGTAGGAGACGTGGTATGAGGAGTGGTACCATCACACGTTTCCTGGAGCTGCGACCTCTAGCAGCACTCCACCAAGGGATGTTATATACATTGATGATTCATCAGACGATGCCCCTGCTGAGAGTTGATGTTATCTGATTGTTTGGTTTGTATGACTTACGGGTTGTATACCTCATGTTTGACTTTTATGGCTTTGTGCCGCATTTGCTTTGACTTTGATGCATTGATATGCATCTGATTAGTTGTCTGGTTTTGATGCACTTGACTATGACTAGATTTTCCTTAATGATGCATCTAATATTTTTCATGTATTTCATATTTGCCTTACGATGATTTAATTGTTGGCATATATGTGTGTTCACATGATTACTATCTGCGTGTATATTGTATTATTCATGATTTTGCTTATGCTCCAGTTCCATATGATACATATGCTTATTTTGTCATGCCTTATCTTTGTCATATGTATTCATATGTTTATCAAAATAAATCAATCATACCTGTGTTGTTTTGGGATACCCCTAGGGTTGAGGGGGAGTATGGTTAAACTTAATAGCCCTCTAGACCCTTTTCGATGTTTGACAAAGGGGGAGAGTATGGTTGGTTAAGTTTAGGATGATCATGTTGTAGGGGGAGGATCCTGATTCCCCTATGATTATGGAATTTGAGAAAATTGATTGAGAATCCCTAAACTTAAAATCGAGTTGTCAAACAATAAAAGGGGGGAGATTGTTGATGCAGTCTGACCCTGATTATTGTTTTGGTGTTGACACCGATTTTAGTTTAGGTTGATGATTATGATTATGATTAAGTCCTGATCGGGAATTAGGCATGGTATGGAAAATCCTAGCTTGGAGGGCTAGGTGTTGGAAAATCCTAACCTGGAGGGTTAGGTGTGAAAAATCCTAGCTTGGAGGGCTAGGTGTGGAAAAGTCCTAACTCGGAAGGTTGGGTGAAAAGTCCTAGCTTGGAGGGCTAGGTGAAAAGTCCTAACTTGGAGGGTTAGGTGAAAGTCCCAATTGGAGGGTTAGGTAAAAAAGTCCTGGCTTGGAGGGTCAGGTCCTAGCTTGCAGGGCTAGGTCTGAAAAAGTCCTAATTCAGAAGGGTTGGGTGAAAAGTCCTAGCTTGGAGGGCTAGGTGAAAAGTCCTAACTTGGAGGGTTAGGTGAAAATTCCCAACTTGGAGGGTTAGGTGAAAAAGTCCTAGCTTGGAGGGCTAGGTTGGATGAAACCCTAGCTTGGAGGGCAAGGTTTGAGTCCCTGGATCGATCTGGTGACCGATCAGGGAAGTTGGCACGCTGCTCCTACGTGGATCGGTCTGGTGACCGATCCAGCGATGACTGATCGGTCTGGTGACCGATCAGGGAGCACACAGTGAGGTTGGGAACCTACTGTGCGGCTCCTGATCGGTCTGGTGACCGATCAGGGAGCAGGCTGTTGCCTCACTACTTGGCTCCTGATCGGTCCGGTGACCGATCAGGGAGCAGGCAGCTTCCTCACTACTTCGCTCCTAATCAGTCTGGTAACCGATCAGGGAGCACTTAGTGAGTTGAGTTCCCCCGTTGATCAGCTCCTGAACGATCTGGTGACCGATCTACGACTTAGGATATGATTTCCGCGATTACTGTTCACTCAGAAGTGGACCGATCAGGCTTGAGCCTGATCGGTCAGGGAGCTACCTGATTGGTCTGGTGACCGATCAGGCTTCACTCTGATCGGTCTGGTGACCGATCAGGCTTGTGTCGCCGCGAGAGCTGGGAGTCCCAGCAAAGCGGTGGATCGATCTGGTGACCGACCCACAAGCTCTGGATCGGTCCGGTGACCGATCACTTTAATTCAAAATGCATTGTCAGACGCTCTGATCGCGTCTGAACGTATCTGATTCTCTGCGCTTAACCTCTGATACTCAATTTGTTGCTTGATATGCTGTACTAATACTCTGATTGAGCTGCAAGTGACAGGGAAGGATTCAAACACTCAAGGAGAGTCAATGGAGACCTTTCCTTGGAGCAGGTTTGTCCATTTGTCATCTCAGGTTGCAACGGCTGGAGCTGCAGACTGGAGCTGCTGACTGGATCTTGGCTGAGGGAAGCTCAGGGAGTCTAGGGAGAGCTCAGTGGTAGCTGGCGTTGGCAGGTGAGCAGCTGGAGGCTGCAGTGAGATGGTGTCACCTGGCGTTCAGTGGAGAAACAAAAGGAGCGGAGCGGAGCGGAGAAGAGCAGAGAAGAGTTCGGTGAAGCAACTTCTGGCTTGAGTTCTTGCTGCGCGATTGTTTTCTCCACACTTTGCTTGTGCGTTCTGTAATTTCATCATCTTGAGCAAGCAACTGTAATCTTTGAAGCAACCATCCCTTACTTGAGCACTTGGAGGAAGAAACAAGAGGCTTGGTGAGTCCAACAGCGAGAAGACACGGAGAAGGGAGTTCTTGCGTGAGATCGTCGCTGGGTGGAGTTTAAGTGAAGCGCTGCTTGTGTTCTTGCCTGTGCTAAGTGCTAAGTAAGATCTTTCTTGTGTTTCATTGTGCTTAAAACTCTATCCTTGTTGAAACGCTCTGGAGAGGTTACTCCACCGAGAAGTAGATTGCATTTTATCCGGTGTTCACCGGGGCTTGATCTGCCGACGATCAAGAGATCGCCCACCTTAAGGGCACGCCAAGGAGTAGGGGCAAGTTATCCCCGAACCTTGAAAACTCTCCTTGTTAGCGATCTTATTAGTTGTTTTAGTTTGTTTTCATTTTCTGCATTTCTGCACTTCTCTGTTTCTATTGTCTCCGCTGCTGTGCTACTAACCGTGAAGTGCAGAGAAACCCTAAACCGAAAGAAGTTTGTGTCTGGCTATATTCACCCCCCCCCCTCTTTAGCCATCCAAGTTCCAACAAGCACCTCTACTTGGGCATTGAGCTCGGCATCCCAACTGGCTAGTTGACTCGCCAAGGAGTCGGCCTTCTCCGTCTGGGCAGCTAGCTCTCGCTCCTTGGTCACCATCTCGGAGCGCAGGCACTTGAAAGACTGGGTCGCCTCGTTAAGGTTTGCCTTTGTCTTCTGCAGCTCCTCCTTCACCTTGTCCCTGAGAGCCCAAGCCTTGCGTTTTGTGTGTTCGTCTTGGGAGATTCGGAGGAGTGCCTGGGCGACCGCAGTATCCGCTGAGTCAATTTGCGCCTTGGAGACCTCCAGCTGTTCCTCTGAGTGGGCCAGCTGGTCTTGTAGGGAGATGACCTCTGCCCTCAGACCATTGAGGGAGGCTTCATCGGAGGTCAGCTGAGTGTGCCGGAGTCGGGCATTCAAGTTCTCCACTCGCCGCTCGGCTAGCAGTCAGGCCTTGGAGTTGCCAATATAGTCATAGACATGCTGTAGCACGAACCCTAGATCTATAAAACATAAAAATGCATCGTTAGTACTAAGCTAAGAAAAACATAAGGAAAAGAGCAGAAACATGCTTGATTGACATACCTGAGTGGCCTCCGACATAAATGTGTTGGCTCGGACGCTTGGGCCTCGGTAGTTGCACTCCCGGAGGCCCTGAAGGAAATGATCGGAGAGCGGCCCGTGCAGATGAATCTCTTGAGTCTGCTCGGGAGCCATGCCACTCGTCACCTCCAGGCTCATCTTAGGGTCAGTGTGCGATGGCAGCAAGAGGTGCATCGGGGGTGTTCGAGCTGATCTCCCAAATGAGGAGAGCCCGAGTCCCCCTGGGACGCCCGAGTCGGAGATGGGGGGGCACGGAAAACCCGACCGCCGCTTTCTTCTTCTCCTTCTTCTTCTTCTGCTTCTTCTGAGGCCGGCTAGTGGAGGCCCCAGCGAGCTCGGCGGTCGGCGGCACAGACTCAAGTGTCGACTCAAGTGCTCGTCGATGCTTAATAATGAGCGGCCAGTCGTCATCATCTTCCGGCTCTGGGTCGGCGGTCGGCTCTGTTGCGAGGACGGGGGAGGGTGATAGTTTTTCAGGAGCCGGTGGAGCAGTCTCTCGCTGAGCTAGTTGCTCGGCCGCACGAGCCTCCAGCTCGGCGTCATCCAAACCAAAGCCTTCCTCCAAGGTCGCTGCCAACATCATGTTAGCTGCAAAACAACAATTGTTTAGTTAGGCATAAACATACGAAGGAAGAAATAAGAAACTTTCCGAGTGAACTAGGTCGGTGGAAGGGCACTGTGCTGAGCCCGAACACGAAGATGATGTCCTCACTCAACAGATGAACACCGTGGAAGTGTCGGCCCCCAATTTTGGACAGAGACGACTGGTAGGTGGGAAGGGTTCGGTAATTTTTTAGAAGAGGGGGAGGGGAAGGCAAGTCAGAAATCCAAGTAGTCAGCCAACTCGGGGTCGGGGTGGTGTTAACGAAAAAGAAGCGTTCCTTAGGATAAAAGAAATCGCCCGGCTCTTGTTTCTTAGGATAAAAGAAGTAATAGAAGATTTCAGATTGAAGAGGAATTTTATAAAGGGAAAAACAATAACCGACCCGCAGATCAGGCGGATGGCGTTAGGGGCTAACTGAGATAAAGGTATTTGAAAGAAATGATAAACAGAGGAGATGAAGGGGTGGATCAGGAACGTAGCCCGGCCTACAGATGGTCCCGAGAGATGGTTATGTAACTAAGGGGGGAGGTCTCGGGTCGGTCAGTCAATTCGGGAAGGCGAAGAAGATACTCGGAGGAAATATGGTAGTCAGCTCGAATCTGTTCGAGGTCATGATGGTCAAGCTCAGAAACCATGGTAGAGTACCAAGGGTCCGGGTGAGAAGAAGTGGAAGTCATAAAAAGAGTGCAGGGAAGAAGACTGACCGAGTGAAAAAAGAGCTCGCCGGAGAAGATGACCGGAAAACAAGTGTCGTTGGACGTCGCCGGAACCCTAGTAAAGCGAACACCGGTAGCAGTTCGACGTCGGAAGTAAAAAAGCGATGGTAAAAGGGCGAGGGGTAAAAGCCTATTTATAGGACTGAGAGGGAAACGCCAACCTTCCGATGGTGATCCGGATGAAAGGCGGGAAAGGATCTGGGTCGTCCGATCAAAACCGAGGTAATTCCCGAAGCGACGCGACGCACGTGTGCGCCAATCATGCGCCAACTCAGGCGGCTGACACTTCTTTACTCGGGGAATCAATGGCCAGCCGACATGTGGCCCTGGCAATTAATGCGGTAATTAATAGGAAGGATACGAATCGGCTCAGTCCGGGTCGAGGATGAGCCAGAAAAGACAGTTGAGGTGATGTTTATCTGCCGGTCGGACAACTGGCTCGGATTTGACTGCAAAGGTTGGCAGGAAGAGTAGACCACTCGGGTGCGCCATGCTTGCTTGGAAACAACAGTCCAGTCAGTCGGACTCGACGCTTCCCTCAATTAGACTCGAAGGGGATGCTTATGATCCCAGCCTAGCTCACGTGTTGCTCACCCGGCCAGCATGGCGCCACGTCATGATTGGGTCGGGACCGGGGTCCCCGGAGTCCAGGTGAACCGAGTGGCCCGGGTGAGTAGTCAGGCCGATATAGCCCAGTCCGACCCGGTCTACTCGAGAACATCAAGAGGTCGACCCTGACTCAAGTGCACACGGCGTTAAGGAATGCCCAATTAGCGAGCCAAAGAATTCCCGACATGAGGAATTCCCGAGCCAGGGAATTCCCGAACCCCCAACCACCTGACCCTAGTCTAGGTCGGGTGGGTCGATTCCAAGCGCCCCTTGACTTGACCATAAGGGTCGACCACTCGACCCTGGGCTAGGTCGGATGGGTCGATTTCGAGTGCCCCTTGACTCGGCCATAATGGCCATAGGGTCGGAGTCCACTCGGCGCCGTCGATCGACACTCCCATTCGAGATTTGTCGCAACCCTCAGGAACACCTACTCTCTGGCACAACATTAACAGGGATGGTACGGAGTCGGCGCAGGCCTAACACCGTTCGTGCCCGAATCGCAAGTATCTCGCTGACACGATGATCCTCCTGCCAGACCCTCGTACTCTGTACCACGGCCACCTACGCTTGAGTCAGATCGAGTGGCGCCGGATGGCACCCGCCAGCAGGCTGACAACGCCCTCTTGCCTTATTCCAGTATGCGACACCTTACCCTGCCACCGTGTGCTGCACCTTGCCCTACTCCCATACACGACAAAAAGTGATAGGCCGGGCAGAGGTTGACAGCTCCCTCGGTTATATAAGCCCCTTCGCTCTCCGCTTCGCAGGTACACGCACGATAGCTTTCATCCACTGTTCCATTGCTTTGCTTTATTTTTTGCGGGGACTGACTTGACCGCCGGAGGGCCTTACCAGGGACTTTTCCCGGCGGATTGCTAACGATTACTTTTTTACAGGTTGGAGCCAGTATCTGCCGTACTCGGAGGACCACCTCACTCTGCGACAGGATCATATAGCATGAGAATCAATTTAGAGCTACCATGAGAATTCTTTAGTTCCAATTTAGATGAACATAATTCACTTTTCTCTCTGTAAATCTGCACTGGCGTGCAATTACTCCAAAGTGTAGCTCGTTTCTTTCTTTGACTTTGTACTTGTCCTGCTGCACGTGCCTCGTGAGGCAGGAGGTCCCTGTAAGTAATAACGACACAGCTTGAAGCCAATAATGAGATTCGAGTGTCGATAGTTTCTTTTTTGATGAAAGGTAAATGTATATCATCATAAAGAAAAATGGTACAACTAAATATACACCCTAGCGATAGCTAATCATTTCTGACGATGTGTCAGATCCGAACAGATATCAGGGGTGGTAATACATCTGTACCCTCATGAATACCATCCTACAAAGACTTCCACGACCAATCTGTTATCTATCCCGTGTGTACCACAACCAACATGCTATCTATCCCTTTCTGCTTTCAATCCCAGATGCACAGCTAATTATGTTAACATTGGTGGTACAAAAGATGCATCTCAGCTGCTTCTTAATATCTCCCAGCTTCAGTTGCCAAAAATGAACTTATGAAGTGTGCTTCCTTCAAACTCTGGCCTGCTACTCTATCAAATCTGGCTCCACTATTGCCATGCGAACAGATCCACCCCTTGTTGATGCATGTTCTTCAACCAAACCCGATGTTCACTTTTGGCAAGTGACCAACCATCAACGGATTTGATACGTCTTTATCGTAGCCGTTACTACGGACTAGATAGGCCTATGGTGGATCTATTCACCCTTATTGGCTTTTTGGCAAAATCACAGCCATCAACGGATTTGGTTTGTCTTTACTGTAGCCGGTCCTACGGACTAGGTAGACCTATGGTGGATCTACGCACCATCTTGGCTTTTTGGCAAAACCACAGCCATCAACGGATTTGACTTGTCTTTACCGTAGCCGTTTGCTACGGACTAGATAGATCAATTGTGGTGGATCTATTCACCAAAGATAATCAAAATACAATCAACGCACAGATACAGACCAATCAAAACCATGAGTCTAACCCAACAGAAACAGAACACGATGATACCAGACCAATCCACCCAAGTCAGGCCACCAAACTGTAGGATCTGATCAACCAGTACAGGCCTCCCATCCGATTAGCCCTGCCCTACAAATCCTGTTCAAATCAACTCAGCCATAACATGAATTAACCATAGCATAATATATAGCAATATGGAAGCCACGTCCAGCCCATCACAGTGGCGGTCCAGCCAAGTCACTTGATGCCAAATCGACCCTGGTTCAGCCCAGGTATTGGCAACAATCTCTCCTGGTCAGCTTCAAATGAGGCTGACCAAGTCAACCCCACATTTTTCCATCCCCTCAGTACATACTACCCATCCCCTTACAGCCACTCCCTCATCCTTTCCATTCTTCACTTATGTTTCCAAACCCTGATATACAGTGATTTGAATCTTCCTAAATATCCCCTCCACATCCATGCGCCCACCATTAAATCTGCACTGGTTCCTTGCCCGCCAGACATAAAGAACCAATGCTGCCACTGCTATATGTCGTGCCTGCATCAACTGACTCCTGCCTCTATACTTCCTGATAAAAACTCGAAAGTGTTGGGATCGGTAGACGAGCTAGAGGGGGGGTGATTAGCTCCGATTTGCTCCGTGATGATTTGTCGCGGCGGAAGACTCGAGCAAACGCTAACACTAAGGATTTACTTGGTATCCACCCCGGACGGGTGACTAATCCAAGGATCCACTCTCCTCACTCTCTCATACACTATGAAAGATCTCCTTCTTGAGGTCGAAAAACCTCTTACAAGCTTCCAATAAGATACAACAAGAATCTAAGCAAATACAAAATGAAATCTTACAAGATTTACAATGATAAGCTCAAGCTTTGCTTTCCTTGCTATCTTCAAGCTTGTGATTGCCTCTAGAACCTTGGAAATGCAGCAGCAATATCCTCCAAGTCTTCCCTTGAAATGGCACTGATGAAGGAGAAGAAGGGGAGAAGAGTTGTGGCTCAAAACCTGCGTGAAAACCCTTATATCCGACGCCTAGGGTTTCCTAATCGATTACCCAATCGATTACCACGTCATACTTAGCCGTTCAACGGCTATTTTTCGAACCTTAATCGATTAGCCAATCGATTAAGACTGCCCTTAATCGATTGACCAATCGATTAAGGGAAGGTTGAATCGATTACCCAATCGATTCAGCCACCTTCTGTTCTCGCAACAAAACTCTCTTAATCGATTACCCAATCGATTACGGTCCTTCTTAATCAATTACCTAATTGATTAAGACCCTTCTTAATCAATTACCCAATTGATTAAGATCCTTTCTGTTCTCGCGAGACAACAACCTAATCGATCTCCCAATCGATTGAGTCCAACCTAACTTGTGTTCACGGTCAACCCCTTTAACCAACCTGGATTTCTCGGTCAATCCCTTTGACCAACCTGGATTTTTCCATCCTAGCTCTCAACTAGGACTTTAACCTGATTCCCAACCAGGTTTGCCTAACCCTTGAGTTAGGTCTAGTCTCTCGGTAGACTTCCACCTTGCCAGCGTACGATCTACCCGATCCACCTGAACTTCACCTAGTCCCACTAGGTCTTTTCCCATGCCAGCGTGCGATCTCCCCGATCCACCTAGACTTCACCTAGTTCCACTAGGTGTGCCTAGTCCCACTAGGTCTTTTCCCATGCCAGCGTGCAATCTTCCCGATCCACCTGGACTTCACCTAGTCAAGTCTCCAGTCAACCTTGACCCACTTGATATCATACGACATTCAAACATAGTTATCAAACATCAAAACATCCAAACATAAGCTTACCAGACTTAAGCTCACCCGAGCCTAGTCAAACTAGGTCAACCTTGACCTAACCAAGATTGCACCAACAATCTCCCCATTTTTGATGTTTGACAATATGTTTAAGAAAGACTCATCCCTATTAGCCTTTCAATCTCTCCCCTTTTGACACGCATCAAAAACACTCCCTGAGAGTCTATGTGGTCAAAAGCATGCCCAATGAAAGTCTCATACCTTCCATTTGAACCCATGCTCATCCTTGAGCATTCATCATAATGAAGATTTCCAATCTTCATTCTTTCACTTATCCCAAAAATAAAAATTCAAACTCATGCTTTTAAAAAAGACCTCCCCCTTAAAACATGCTCTAGCCCTCCATCATTACACCAACAATGATTTTTGAGTTCCTAAAACTTTAGGAAATTTCAACTCGAGGTTATGAGATTTTGAAATTCAAAACTTGAATCAAAACCTCTCCTTAACCCTATAGTTTTCACCAAAACTATCCCTCTTTTGATTTCACAATGAAATTTACCCAAATATACTTATGAAAGTAATTCAAGGGTCTAGGGATTGTTAGGTTACTAAAAAATGGGTTATTAGACTGAAAACAGACAGTTTCAGTCTCACCAATCAATTGGTGTTGGGAACCAATCGATTAGGCTATGCCTTAATCGATCAACTGATCGATTATGGCTGCCCGTAATCGATCAACGGATCGATTACGCGAGCTTCTGTGCTCGCAGATAGGATCTCCCAATCGATTGGCCACTCGATTGGGTATTTCTGATTTCTGAAAATAAATTCAGTCTGAATTTCAGAAACTCCTAAATAATTCTACAAAATTCGAAAAATCTTGAAATTTTGTGTAGACATTCTTTATGACACATACTATCAAGGAAAAATAGTTTTATATGAAAATACCTTCCTTTTTCAAAAATTGATACAAAAATGGAAATCATTGAAATATTTCAATGTTTCACTATATTTTGTATCCAATTCGTCAATGATGAGATCTATCAAAAGATAGTCTTCACCAAGGTTTTTCAAGATAGTTTTGAAATAGTTCTCAAAAACAATTTCCAACCATGTTCCTTGGGCTAAATGCACATGACTTGTACATTAGCTTTCCCAATGATTGGAGTACATTTATATTCATGTTTTGATAAACCTAAAACTCAATAACTTGAGTTTTTGTTCATCACCCTAACATCTTACTTGTTTCTAATGTGTCTCAAAAATACACACAAGTCAACTTATGGTCCTTGTGAGATGTGAAAGTCATGTTCTCCCTAAACTAAGGGTTCATGCATTTCTATCTAGGCATTATAAACTTGATCATTCACCTAGAATGCCAATTAATGTCAATGTCCTTAATTTCAATAAAAATTGACTTAATGCATGATAATGACTATGGCATGCATCATATGAGAATTTAAATAATATTATAACTAGATGATGCATGTATGACATGACATATAATATTTTCATAATAACATATGAATGATGGATTATGATGTCATGGCATGTGATAGGGCATACAAAACATGGCATATTAGCACAAAAGAAAATACCTAGATTTCCTATCTAAGTATCAATAACTCATTGCTAAGCCATTGATAATCCTAACTTTGCTCCTAATTTCCAAGATAATGCCAAAACTCCCCAACATGGCCTCTCTTTGGATTCTAACCTAGTTGTGTCAACTTTATTGAGTTCAATATTTCAAAACTATAGTTTGACACAAAAATTTACTCCTCCTAGAGTAAACAATTGATTCCTTCATTTTCAAGGGTAGTAACTCCTTGAAAATGTCCCAAAGTATCAACTTCATCAAGGTTAGGTTAACTACCCTTCCAATTTGAGTTGACACTCCCTAGATCTATCTAGGGTGTGGCGAACACACTCTTAGGAACCCAAAATCTATTGGTGCTCCTTGGGTGTTCTAGGTATTCATTAGGGATAACTTCCCTTGATACCTTCCTAATGACCTTTTTAGACTTCTCCAAAGTCTTAGTCACGTTGATCTTGTCTTGGTCAACCCTAGGGATAGCTTCCCTTGTGGCCTTGACTTGACTCCTTGACCTAGATTGAGTTCCATACCTATATGGAACTCTATGATAGGATGGACCATCATCCTTAGTTTTAGGTTTGCACCCCAAACCTTTCTTGCTCCTAGAGGATCCTTGATTTCCTAAATTTAGGTTTTGAATTTTTAATCCCTTAAATAGATTTTCTATTTTCTTAAGGGATTTTTCCAATTTATCAAGTTTTGACCTCAAAACTTGATTTTCAATCATTACCTCATCAAGGCTTGGTTTTCTAATATAGCCTTGGTGATTGTTCTTCTTGGCCTTGTATTGGGTAGGTCTACCGTGGAAAGTTCTATTTTGCTCCCTATCCTTAGATGTGGTAGTCCTAGCATGGAAAGCTTTATAGTTTTCCTTAGATTTCTCATGCCTCCTATTTTCATGATAAATAGTATTAAAATGATAATACTTATTTCTAGCATGCATATTATCATGATGAAAATAAGTATCATTACCTAATGGTACCTTAGTCTTGTTCTTGGAGGCTCCCCCTTGATTTGAGCTCCTCATCTTTGTCTTGGTCGGATCCTTCCCCTTTGGACATTGATTTCGATAATGTTCCTTTTGTTTACATGAGAAGCACACAATGTGCTTCTTATCCTTCTTTACTTTGGGGCCAACCTCCTTTGTCTTCTCCTTGGTCTTGAGTGCCACTTGCACTTTTTTCTTGACCAACTTAGGACATTTACTCTTGTAGTGCCCTTTGTCCCTACACTCAAAACAAATGATATGATTTTTATTTTTACAACTTGAAATTTCTATACCTTCATGGGGTGTAGAGGTGGCACTCGATTCCTCTTCTTCTTTATTGACCTCGGATGATGATGTTGAAGATTTTCTTTGATCCGATGCCAATGGCACATTTTGCTCCCCCTCAATCCTTGAAGTGGAGGCTTCTTGAACTTCATCTTCGGATGTTGAGCATCTCTCAACTTCCGAATCTTCTTTCTCCGATGAATCTCCCTCTTCGGATTTATCTTGACTTGGTACAGTGGAGGGATCTTCATGAAGCTTTGCCAATTTGCTCCAAAGCTCTTTGGCATCTTAAAATTCTCTAATCTTGTCCAAAATGATGCTCGGCAAAAGATTGACCAATAACTTGGTCACTTTGTCGTTGGCCTCGCATCTCTTGATGTGCTCCTCACTCCATTTTCTTTTCTTGAGAAGCTTTCCTTTTGAGCTTGTTAGAGCTTCAAAACCTTCCATTAGAGCAAACCATTGTTCTATCTCCAATAAGAAGTAATTTTTGATCTTTGACTTCCAAAGATCGAAATTTGCCTTGTCGAATGGTGGAGGTGCTCGGGTGTCGTATCCAAGCTCCATTTTTGAAGTTGAAACCTCTTTATGATGACTTCTTGAAATTAGGGTTTCTTCCAACTTCTTCTTCTTCCTCTAGCACTTGCCCTCTTGGCGATGAGTCCAAAGAAGAGCAACCTTGCTCTGATACCACTTGTTGGGACCGGTAGACGAGTTAGAGGGGGTGATTAGCTCCGATTTGCTCCGTGATGATTTGTCGCGGCGGAAGACTCGAGCAAACGCTAACACAAAGGATTTACTTGGTATCCACCCCGGACGGGTGACTAATCCAAGGATCCACTCTCCTCACTCTCTCATACACTATGAAAGATCTCCTTCTTGAGGTCGAGAAACCTCTTACAAGCTTCCAATAAGATACAACAAGAATCTAAGCAAATACAAAATGAAATCTTACAAGATTTACAATGATAAGCTCAAGCTTTGCTTTCCTTGCTATCTTCAAGCTTGTGATTACCTCTAGAACCTTGGAAATGCAGCAGCAATCCTCCAAGGCTTCCCTTGAAATGGCACTGATGAAGGAGAAGAAGGGGAGAAGAGTTGTGGCTCAAAACCTGCGTGAAAACCCTTATACCCGACGCCTAGGGTTTCCTAATCGATTACCACGTCATACTTAGCCGTTCAACGGCTATTTTTCGAACCTTAATCAATTAGTCAATCGATTAAGACTGCCTTTAATCAATTGACCAATCGATTAAGGGAAGGTTGAATCGATTACCCAATTGATTCAGCCACCTTATGTTCTCGCAACAAAACTCTCTTAATCGATTACCCAATCGATTACGGTCCTTCTTAATCAATTACCTAATTGATTAAGACCCTTCTTAATCAATTACCCAATTGATTAAGATCCTTTCTGTTCTCGCGAGACAACAACCCAATTGATCTCCCAATCGATTGAGTCCAACCTAACTTGTGTTCATGGTCAACCCCTTTGACCAACCTGGATTTCTCGGTCAACCCCTTTGACCAACCTGGATTTCTCCATCCTAGCTCTCAACTAGGACTTAACCTGATTCCCAACCAGGTTTGCCTAACCCTCGAGTTAGGTCTAGTCTCTCGGTAGACTTCCACCTTGCCAGTTTGCAATCTACCCGATCCACCTGGACTTCACCTAGTCCCACTAGGTTTTTTCCATGCCAGCGTGTGATCTCCCCGATCCACCTGGACTTCACCTAGTTCCACTAGGTGTGCGTAGTCCCACTAGGTCTTTTTCCATGCCAGCGTGCAATCTCTCCGATCCACTTGGACTTCACCTAATCAAGTCTCCAGTCAACCTTGACCCACTTGACATCATACGACATTCAAACATAATTATCAAACATCCAAACATAAGCTCACCAAGCTTACCAGACTTAAGCTCATCCGAGCCTAGTCAAACTAGGTCAACCTTGACCTAACCAAGATTACACCAACAGAAACATCCTGCGGTAGGTGGTCATGTCCGGGGTCATCTGTAGCCAAGCACGGGTACAACTCCATAGCTGATGAACCAACGGACACCTAAAGAAAATGTGCTCCTGAGTTTCAGCATCCTGAGAGTGTCAATAGTTTCGAAGGAATGGAAAGTGTAGGAATTGTCGTACTTGAAAGCAATACCTTCTCCCTTTGATTGCCCTTTCCCAAATGTCAACATTTATTAATTGTCGTCTCCCAATGCCCCAAAACTTTCTGTTTACTTGATAATTAATAGGGTTGACTAGTCGTGATAGGTATGTGGGATGAAGAAGTTTTATGACAGCATGCAATGAATTGTAGTGACTTATTTTTTAGAGTCCTCGAGACACTCTCGGGAAGAAGAGCCTCTAGGATCCCTCTTGGGAGATAAATCCTGGGGAGTCAATCAGAAGATCCCTCCCGGGATCACTCCGGGAGGTGGGATCCCGAGACCAACTCGGGAGCTATAACGTCCGCGATCGCCCAGGCCAAAAGACCCCGAGAACACCTCGGGGAAGTGGAGCCCAAGCTACCTTCGACATCAAATAACGGCTCTCCCTCTCTCTCGCAGATCGAGGGATAAGCAACCCCACTGGCACGGAATTATTACGACCCTTAAATGTCGCAACGGGTCGAAATGTAATGACGACTTAGACCGTTTCAAAGGTTATACAGTAACCGCCGAAAGAGGAGGAGGACATGGCATAAATCGTGAGGACGCTAGGGCCAGTATAAAAGGTACCCCAACCCCTCTGGTAAAGAGGGTTAAGCATTCTTTACTATTCATACTGTCTTTCCCGTCTTATACTTTTCTCCATCGAGGCACTGACTTAAACGTCAAAGTGGGCTCCGCTGGACAACCTTCGGCGTGTTCCCCTAACGCTTGTATTGATCTTGCAAGGTACAGAGTTCCTCCCCTCCTATCAGCTTCCACGTGGGCAGAACTTCGGTATCTAACCATCGTCGTCGACTCCTTCCGGAATAATAATATTAATTTAATAGATGTAAAAAGAATTTATGAGAATTTACTAAAAATAAATTTTCGAATTAATTAAAAAAATATACTCTAGTACAGCTACTCAATTATATATTTTTTTTATTTTATTCTTCCTATTAAATTTAACTTTTTCTTCACTGTCTTTCTCTTTACTCCTCTATTTTTTCTTTTTTTTTTTAATGTATGCATAAATATTTATAGACCTAATTATAATCAGGTCATGTTAGAATTTAAAATCGATTTTTTCAAAAATAGTTTACCATTTTCGAGAAGTTGAAGTATATAATAGACGATGTTGTTGGACTCGTTGCAACCATAATATCTAAAATAGATTTAATTAGACCTGTCTATATCCATTAATGGATTTTAATCGAAACTCGTTGATGAACATAGACAGGTATGATTGAATCTATTTTCAGGTTTGGTAAATTTTTAAAATTATAATGAGTCCAATAGTATCCTCTATTATATATTTTAATTTTTTTGAATTTGTTAAATTATTTTTTTGAAGAATCAATTTAAAATCTTAATGTGGCAATATATGAATGAATGAATGCAAAAAAAAAAAAAAAAAAAAAAAAAGAAGGTAAGATAGGAAGGAAAGAGAAGAAAAGAAAAGGAAGAATAAAATACAAACAACGCATAATTGATTATGTCTTTTAATAAATACTAAAATAATATATATATTTTTTAGCATTTTGGAAACGTACGTCGACCGACCACATTTTGTCAACTATTTGATCTAATTTTAGTTACTAATTTATAATTTTTATATGTATTGGTCGCATAAAACAGATTAATGACAACATATCAAAGTTAAGTTCAATTAAAATAGATTAAATTTGTTAATTATTATATAACCATTAACTATTAGTAGTAGATGCACTAACTACTAAAGCAACATGTCAACTAACATATAATAATAGGTCATGAATCTCTCTTATACACAAATGACTTTTCTTATAATAATAGGTCATGAATCTCTCTTATAGACAAATAACTTTTCTTTTAACTAGCCAAAGGGCAATTATTTTGAAATTGATTTTATTCAATGGATAAAAGATGATTTCAACGCCCTTACTAATTCATTTCAGAATCAACACGAAAAATTATTAATCTTAATATTGTGACTAGCACGTGAAAAAATCGATTTTATTCAAAGATATAAGTAATGAGGACGGTCGAGGATTCTAGAAAAAAATCTTATTAACTATATAATTTTTTACTTTGCTCATTAAAATTTCAGACATCACCCAAAACCCAACCCCATCTTCTTGATTAATAATTTATTGTCAAGCCCTAACCCTAATTTATTGTCGGCCCCTAACTAGAATAATTAAGATTAGTATGAGCTTAAATCATATCTAAGAACTAAAATTAATTTTTTTTCCTTATTAAAAGGATATATCTTATATTAAGAACATATCAAAATAGTTTCCTATCTTAATTTTTTCATTTTTAAATATTTTTTAGAAAATAATTAATAATATGACAGCAATTTTAGAATTGTTAAAATTACTTTAATATTATTTAAATGTGCTTTCTAATTTATGCGGTTTAAAATAGTTTGAATCAAAGGAGAGCAATCTAGTAAAGAGAAATTTTAAAATAAAAAAATTATTTTAATATTTTAAAATACAGGATCTTATGATAATAAAAAAATAAAGAGAGCTCATTAAAAATGACCATTTCCAAGCGAACCGGTTCGGCTCCTCTTCGCTGGTTTGGTTCATTCAAATTAAACGTCCTCCATCTGTCTATTCTCGCTATCGCCGGTTTGGAATTTTTCCTCTAAATAGGGCACGAATCCTGGGACGCTGGGCTTCTAAACTGGTCACCACGAGTGCTTCCCGATTTACCTTGGTGACCAATGAAAAACTTCCGTGGAACCGAACCGATCATCCCAGATTCAATTTATCTACTGCCTGTTTCATTTTTTTTTTTTTTGGCTACCGCTGGAACTGCTTTTAGAATAGAAATTAGGAAGAGAGGCTGCGGCGAGGCGAGCGAGAGAGAGAGAGAGAGAGAGAGAGGGAGGAGCTCACCGCGAGTGGGCTTACCGCAACGCTTCCTTCGTCGCCTCCTCGTCCCTGGATTCTTCTCTCTCTCTTTAGGGTTCCTCGCTGCTTCCCCACGTCTCCGGCGATTGCTTCGGGCTCAAGGGAAGGGACAAGGATCCAATTGGTTCCGCCGGAGCTGAGGCCGTGGTCCTTGCTCATCCCTTTAATTCTGACGGATTAGCAACAGAATTGATGTTTCATTGTTAATTCGGTCGCTATTGATTGACTTTTTTTAGTGATTTAAAGAAGAGATAACCCATCGATTGCTCTACTAAGGACATAATTAAGCACCATGATTACATAAAAAAAAATCAATCTATGACTTCCCAATTTGATATTTGAAATTTTTGTTTCTTTAACTCTTTTGTTTTCTCTTCTTCCTTGATTAGAAGAAGAATGAATTCATAACTTTCTTGTAGCTTTTGGTGAGGAGTTGAGCTGTCCATCTTCGACCACTTTACAATTAGATAATAAGGTGCTTCGTTTACTCTCTCTCTCTCTCTCTTAGTTTACATTTGTTATGTTGCTTCCATTCATCCTCATTCGCGGGTCATGGAGATTCAAGTTTAATAGCGGAATGAAAAGAGAAGGAACATGATGAAGAGTCATGTGGTTCGGTGAAAGGAGAGTCTATGATAATCTAGCACCAATTAAGGGAATTTAGTTTTGTTTCTTCAATCAACTTTAGCCAATTAGCTAGATGTAAACTCAATTCTCATTGTGCATGCTAAAGTGTTACCACTATCATTGCAAACAAGTGAGGCTTCTCCCACCATAGCCATGATTATGAATATGAATCGACTTTTGCGGAAGGTAAATTTTATTTATCAAGGGACCTTTGTGAAATTAACCATAGAGGGGTTCTTTTTTGCCCTTTCCTTTCTATATGATTTATATTTTTTTTATATGTTCAAATGATCTAATGATCAATTAGTTGAGAGAGAGATAGAGAGTTTGTGTAATACTTCTCGCAAATGATGATTAGAGGCTAAAGGAAGTATCTTGCAAGACATGTATCATTAAGGTTCAACAAGATAGATATAAGGTATTTTGTCAGAAGTATTAGGTTTAAATAGGAGATTGTGTTGTAGATGTTTGTCTTGAAAAAAAAAAGGATAAATTTAATAAAATAAAAACTATCCTAGTATGACTATTAAAAAATTGATAAACTATTCAATTATTCATTCAATATTATAATAAAATATGGGACTAAGACCATCTCCAACCCAAAATACTATATTTAATGTCAATTTCATACTAAAATAGTATAATTTCAACACCAAACACTATTTCAATTCCAACTCATTCACATCGTATCAAATCAAAAAGGAATATTCATTATAATATTCTATTTTATCTTATTCATAATTTCATTATCAACTTACATTTTAATTTAGTAATCTTTTTTATGATAATTATTATACTTAAAATTAATATTTCATTTATATTAATCTTTTTTTGAAATTAGTGATATAATTTATAAATGTAATTATAATTAAAATATATTAAATATATTATAAATAAATTTTTTAATAAATTAAATCTTTATAAATATGCATAATAAAATTAAAATATATTATTATATACATTTAATTTATATTTATAATAAATAATTAATATTACTATAAATAATGAGGGGAAAATAATAATTATAAATTAATTTTTATTTATGATATTTAATAATATAATATTTAATAATATATATTGTATTTGATTTTATTGATTATATATATAATATAATAAGTTTTTTTAATATAAAAAAATAACAAATTACAACACCAAATATGGTGTTGGGGTTTGGCGATACACTATTCCCATACTAAATTTGGTGTGAGATAAGATTACGATTTGGTTAGGAGTAATGTAATCCAGTTTGTAATATAATTAAGTCTGTAATATAATATAAATTATATGTTGTTGACCTTGTAATCCAGATTACATCATTTTTATTAGCTTTTGTAATATAAATTATATTATATTACAGTTTTAAAACTATATTAAATAAATTAATAAATCTTGTAATGTAATCCTGATTATATTATAAGACTGATTACGTCTTATAAAACAAAACGTGTTAGTGTATGGGTTGGAGAAATTTACTATAATTTTTATATAAAATATTATATTTTAGAAAAAAAAATGATGAACCAGGCAGCAGACAAATTGAACCTGGGATGACCGGCCCGGCCCCACGGAAGTTTCCCACCGATCACCAGGGTAAATCGGGAAGCGCTCGCGGTGGTCAATCTAGAAGCCCAGCGGCCCAGGATTCGCGCCCCATTTGGAGGAAAAATTCCTGCAAAATGCGCCGTAGCTAGGGATCGAATCGCGGATGCATGGGTTACCCTTCAAAATTGGGGTTATAAAAAAACTTTAATTTTTTTAGGGTATTAGTTGAAGATGCCCTAATAAACTCAATTGATTCAATCATGCAAAAAAAATTATTACATTAAATTTATTGCCAAATGTGAAATGTCGTACACCCCATTTGTTAACCTTCCTTTTGCAGAATTTGTTAACATGCCCGCATGCGGCGTTACATAATATATCCGCGTACCGCCGTCCGCATGCGGCCATCGAGGCCAACCAAACTACCAAATGGCAAATGGACCGCACTCCCCTCTGATTTCATATTGATTACGAAAGCAAAAACAAACGCGATCGGAGCCACTTTTCGTTCAGGCTCGGACGAGAACTTTCGAATTTTTGTAAACGTTGGGAGTGCTCCGGTGTGGTGGTTCGGACCCGGAAGCGACATGCGCCGGTTGACACCACCAACACGTTAATAAATAAATGCAACGGCTTGTTCGCACGTACAGCCCTTTAGGTTTTAAATTTCGAGAAAGGCCCTCCTCGTAAGGGAATTTGAGCATGCAAAATTTGCAGTTTGGTGCCAACTAGTTTCGGAATTTATAAAGTATTAAGGCAGGCTGGAAAAGCAGAGTAGCTATAAATTGAAGCAGCGGCAGAAGGAGTGGGCACTATAAGGTTCACTCCGGAACCCTTTCCTGTCTCCGCTCCGCAAAGCAGGCCACAGAAGTGGGAGGAGGAATTGGATTCTCCCTTCCTCTTCTCCTCCGTCGATCTCGAACTCTTCATTCCTGACGTCGTTGGAAGTTTCGTGGATCACGGGTCGTGGGCAATGGCGTCGGCGTCGGAGGGGTTTCTCTCTGTGTCGCTAGCTTCGGTGGTTGAAGATGTCTTGAAGAGGCACGGAACTAGGTTTAGCGATACCAACTTGGCCTCTAAGAAGGCTGAGGAAGCGGGTAAATCAGTGTTCATGTCTGATGTCTAATCAAATTTGATTTTGTTGTAGTACAATTTGCCATCTGCTGTTACTATCTTCTAATCGTTTGTTTTGAGGGAGATTGCCAGATTGTGTTGCTAATTGCTTCTCATAGATTTTTTTTTTCCCTAACAAGTTTCTGGTGTGATATATGGTTTCGCTTGAGTTCGGACGGATGATTCAAATTAGAGGTCTTTTCGATATAATGGCAGCGGCGAGGAGGAACGAGGCAGCCGCGTGGCTGAGAATGGTGTTGGGCGTTGTAGCTGCAAAAGATTTGCCCAACGAGCCTTCGGAGGAAGAGCTTAGACTTGGATTGAGGAATGGAATAATCCTCTGTAATGCTCTGAACAAGGTTCAACCAGGAGCAGTTCCAAAAGTAAGTCGACGTTCTAGACTCCCTCGATGTGTTCAATCCCCTTTCCTTCTCTCCACCTGCAATTTTCTTAGTCTTGAGGGATTTTGATTATCCAGGTGGTTGCCAATCCTGGAGATACAATTCAACAACCAGATGGCGCAGCGCTCTCAGCATATCAGTACTTTGAGAACGTGAGAAACTTCCTTGTTTCTGCACAAGAAATGGAGCTGCCCACCTTTGATGCATCTGACCTAGAACAGGTGGAGTTTGGAACTCTTTAAAGTAGAGGTTTCTTGCTCGGAAAGCAATGATATTTCTCTATGTTAATTGTTAAAGTTAAAATTAGGTATTTAAAATATTGAATATCACTACTAAACTTATGGATATTGTAACTCTAATTCCTTGTGGAAAACTACAATCATTAACTAAATCAGCTTTGAAGTTATCTGGTTCTTACTTTCTACCATGTTTGCTTGAACTCTAGGGAGGCAAGAGTGCTAGGATTATTGATTGTGTTCTTTCTCTCAAGAGCTATGCTGAGTGGAAAAGAATGGGTGGTCATGGTACTTGGAGATCTAGTGCAAACCTTAAACTATCCAATTCAGGCAAGCATTTGTTGCGGAAAAATTCAGAGAATTCAAAGAGTTCATTGCTAAGAAGTCAATCTATGAGTGACAGTGATCATTTACGAGATGAGCATTTATTCGATGGGGATGTCTCTGCGGAATCTAGTGGAACGGTTAGTAATTGAAAGACTAATAAATTCTAAGCAGGTATAATAGTTACACTTTCACTAAAGTCTTCATTGGCAACAGACCACTTCTGGTCCTTTAAATATGCTTGTTCATGCAGCTTTATCAAATAAGAAGCCTGAAGAACTTCCTATGGTAATGCTTGTTGAATATCTCCTGAAAGAATCGTTATTTATTCTTTTAAAATAAGTCTTATTTATGTGCGTTGCAAAAAATAAATTTTGTTGCAGCTTGTGGAATCATTATTGAATAAAGTAATGGAAGAATTTGAGCATCGCATTGCGAGACAAAATAAATTGGTATGCTTCAATTCTTAGAATATTTTTGATGGAGCGGTAGAAAATGTTTACTTTTTAAGTCAATGGAAAAAAATTGTCATTGAAAATTCAAGTATGCTTTTATTTCGTGATTGTTTTCTTCTGCATTTGTTATGTCCAACCTTTATATATATATATTGGCCAAGTAACATGCAGTCTGTGATTTAGTTTATCATGTTGGACGATATTAATATAGATGTCTATCATGCATGTCTGGGTACTCTTCAGGTGTAAAACTCTTCCTTCATTTGAATGAAATTTAGAAACATGTCATAGCTCTCTCTTCTTCTTACCAATTGAGCATCTTTTTTCTATAATTAAACATTACTTTTTATAATTTAATGAGCATCATTAGCCAGCTGATTCATATGATTGCTTAACCAAACAGGTTAATTCAACTTCAAAGGACAACAACAATTGCACATTAGTCAATATGAAGGCTTCAATAGGTCCTTTATCTTCTGACAATGGAACAAAGGTACAATGCACGATTGCTACTATCCAAATATCTAAATGCAGATTTAATACTAAAAGCAGACTAATTTATTTTTTTCCCAAAAGGAAATTGAAGGAAGAATTTTCAGAAATTTAAAAGAACAAGGCTCTAATAAGATGTCCAAAGGAGAGATGTCAAAGGAAAAGATTTTAATGCAACAACTGATATGCAACCAAGATAGAGCTATTCAGGTTCCTGTTTCTGTTTGAAAGCTATACTATAATTTGTTTATTAATTAACTATATTATGACACTAGAGTAACAAATTTTAGCATTATTTACAACTGTAGGAACTTAAGCATGCTCTCCAATGTACAAAAGTTGGAATAGAGGTAATGCATATGATGTACACTGATGAATTTAGTAAATTTGGTAAGTCACAAATTGTACACTTTGACAAATGCAAATATTATATAATGCTTTGTTACTGATTGCCAATTTTCCTGCTGGGGAATCTGAATTTTAGGAGAGTGTGTATATAGTCTTTCCAATGCTGCTTCAAGTTATCACAGTGTTCTTCAGGAGAACAGAAAGTTGTACAATCAAGTGCAAGATCTCAAAGGTAAACAAAAGAGAATTTTATCTTAATGTGTTTATGCTATTTGTGACCTTTTTTTGTAACTATCAGGGAGCATTAGGGTCTATTGCAGAGTGAGACCCTTCCTAACAGGACAATTGAGTAATAGTTGCATTGGTTCTTTTGATGAGCGAAGCATCTCAATAATAACTCCCTCAAAGAATGGAAAAGAAGGGCGTAGGTCTTTCAACTTCAATAAAGTTTTTGGTCCATCTGCAACACAAGGTCATTGGAGATATGTTATATGATATGCATATTTATTCACTTAAAATTTTGTGAAGTAGCTCTCTTACATGTAATCATATTGCAGAGCAAGTATTTTCCGATACACAACCTCTAATCCGTTCCATTCTTGATGGTTACAATGTTTGTATATTTGCATATGGCCAAACTGGATCTGGGAAGACTTACACTATGGTATGTTGCATAACTGATGTTTCATTTTGAAGTATATGTGTTTTTGTACAACAAAATTTTCATGACACTTGAAGTATGGCTTATTTTGGTTTACAATTAAAATGCATTTAGTGAATGATACAATTTCTTTCATGGGTGTAGAGTGGACCCAAGGTTCTTACTGAGCAAACACTCGGTGTGAATTATAGAGTTTTATGCGATCTATTTAAACTTGCTGAACAAAGAAAGGGTGCATTTTCTTATGAGATTGCTGTTCAAATGATTGAGATATACAACGAGCAAGTTAGGGATCTTCTCAATGAAGGCATTAACACAAGATATCCTCTCACCTAGCGACGTTTTGATTCACAATCTATCATGTTTGTTTTGTTGATATCTGTCTATCGTTACATTGTGAAATTTTGAACGGAAGTAAATGAATTGTTATACTAAATGTTCCTTCATGTTGTTGGTAATGCTTTAATTATCTTTACATCTTTTGCTTCCTTGATAAGAAAGAACATTAGAAATTTGGAATACTTCGGAGAAAAGACTTAATGTTCCTAATGCAAACTTAGTTCCTGTTGTGTCAACATCTGATGTGATGGAATTAATGAACATTGGGCAAAAGAATCGTGCTGTTGGTTCTACAGCTTTGAATGATCGTAGCAGCCGATCTCATAGGTAGCATTACAAGTTTTTTTTTTGTTGTTATTAACTTTCTTTTACACCTATAAATTGTTCAAGTGTGTTACATGCAGTTGCTTGACTGTTCATGTTCAAGGAAGAGATATGACTTCCAAAACTATACTCCGTGGATGCTTACATCTCGTTGATTTAGCGGGCTGTGAGAGAGTCGACAAATCTGAAGTCACAGGAGAAAGGCTAAAAGAAGCACAACATATAAATAAATCACTCTCAGCTTTGGGTGATGTTATATCTGCACTTGCACAAAAGAACTCACATGTTCCTTATAGAAATAGCAAACTCACACAACTTCTTCAAGACTCTCTTGGTAAGTTGTTTTCTTCCAAGGATGTAGATCGATAAGTTTTATCTTATTTGGATTTAAAATTTTATATCCTTTGTTAAATAGGTGGCAAGCAAAGACCT
>JAGFNQ010005608.1:0-45847 GCA_024364735.1 Boesenbergia rotunda | reverse complement strand
AGTAGTAGAAACAACCATGCGTTGCCCTATCAACAACAGAGGCAGAATATGTGGCAATGGGTGGATGTGTTTCCCAACTCCTTTGGATCATGCACACCCTAGAGGACTATGAGCTACATTACACCAAGGTCAAAGTCTTGTGTGATAATGTAAGCACAATCAATCTAACTAAAAATCCGGTTCACCATTCTAGAACAAAACACATTGAAGTGAAACATCACTTCATTCAAGACCATGTGGCAAGGGGAGACATAGAACTACACTATGTTGAATCAAAGTCGAACCTAGCCGACATCTTTACCAAGCCTCTTCCCGAATCGGAGTTTACATCCTTAAGAAGAGGCCTTGGAATGTGTTTTGTGGAAGTATAGGATGAACTGGGAGACATTAGCTTTGAATAAGGGTGCTTGATCCATTAGGGTGATACATTTGGCTCACTTGTGCTTGTGGCACATTGTTGAACCATTAAAAGTATCAAAATATCAAAACTAGACCAACTATGGGGAAGACAAGTGTTTAATTAATGGACACTTTGCCCAAAGATCATAGTTGGGCATTTTAAACATTGGAAAACTATTTCATGTTTTACATACTTTGCCATGTTTTTAAAAGTCATATGACTGCAAAATTGATTTCAAAGTTTGATACAAAATGTAGTGGTTTTCAAAACTTTTGGATTTTTATCAAAAGTCATGCATGGTTGAAATTTTATATGGTTTAATATTTTTCCCTGATAGAGTATAACATTTCAAACATGTATGCAAAATTTTACAATTTTTGGAATTTTCTGAAATTTTCTGGAAGTTTCTGAAATTCGGCAGAAAATTTGAAATATCAGACTGATAGCGTATTAGTCGACTGCCCTATGGGCAGTCGACTGGCACGCCTGTTTTCAGCCACTGTGAGAAATTTCAAAAATCGAAAATTCTCACATTTGTTACCATGGGTTTTGGTTGCTTGAGGCAATCATTTTGATGGTGTCAAAGGGGGAGAATGGATGGTTTAAGTTAGAATTTTGACTTAAAATGGATGATTTTAGGTATTTTGTCTAATTTAGATCTTGAATGGTTAAAATTTGGAGAGAAGACATGGATTAAGGGGGAGGTACCTCTTAAGTTTTGATATGTCTTACATTCTTACATATATTGATGTTGTTAAGTGGAAACTTAACTTGGATTGTGACTAAAATTGAAAATGGGGGAGACATAGGTTAAGGGGGAGGTTACCTCTTAGGGTTATTATGTCTCATGATGTTTCAATTGATATATGTTGCTATTGCTATTGCTGTTATTTATCTCTAACCTAAACATATTGCCACACATCAAAAAGGGGGAGATTGTTGAGGTAATCGGCCCTTAAATGATTGGAAGATCATGGTTTTGATGTGTGGGCGATTAGGTTTAAAGTTAGAGTGTTATGTTGTATTTGATATGTGTGATTGAGTTTGCAGGACTTGGAGAATCACACATGGTGGACATATCCGAGGGACGAGAGCCGAGGGAGGAGAGCTCCAAGGGCAAGCCGGGAAGTGGACTTCAAGGGCACACGTGAAGGGTGGCATGGAGGCAAGCCAAGGGAAGGCTTGCGTGCGCATCCGAGGGACGATAGCCAGAGGAAGAGGACTTCAAGGGGCGAGCCAAGGGAGCAGACCTGAAGGCACACGCGAAGTAGAAGGTCCGGAGTGGCTGGAACCAAGCTGGGAGGCAGGGCAGTCGACTGGCCCAGAGGCAGTCGACTGCCAAAACCCACAAAAAGTTCGCAGCTTCGGACCAGTCGACTGGCATTTTGGCAGTCGACTGGTATACTCCCGAAACTAGCCGTTGGCTAGCTGTTTACTAGCCGTTGGCCAGCATTTATTGCTGGACCAGTCGACTGCCCTCGGGGCAGTCGACTGGTGCGGGCTAGACAGGTTGCGAATCTGTCCTGTTCACCTATAAAAAGAGCACGTTTTGTACGTGTACGGTACGGTTCCGTACAGTAACGAAGTGCTGCCCAATTGTAGAGTGATCTTTGCTTCCTCCATCATATTTCTGCATTTGTAAAGAGGAAGCTTTTGCTGTAAAGGTTTCTCCACCTCAAGGAGACTTTTCGATAGTGAAAAGTGGTGCTCGTAGCGTGGATCCTTGGATTAGTCACCCATCTGGGTAGATACCAAGTAAAAGAACTTTGTTAGCATTGTTATTTCTTTTGCATATTATTTCCGCTGCGCTAACATCTTTGTAGAGATCAAAACGATCCGCGAAAGTGCATTCACCCCCCCTCTGCACGCCTACATCGATCCTTCACCAGCGAGCTCGGCGGTCAGCGGCACAAACTCAAGTACCGACTCCAGTGCTCGTCGGTGCTTAATAATGAGCGGCCGGTCGTCATCGTCTTCCGGCTCTGGGTCAACGGTCGGCTCTGCTGCGAGGACGGGGGAGGGCGATAGTTTTTCAGGAGCCGGTGGAGCAGTCTCTCGCTGAGCTAGTTGCTCGGCCGCACGAGCCTCCAGCTCGACGTCATCCAAACCAAAGCCTTCCTCCAAGGCCACTGCCAGCATCATGTTAGCTGCAAAACAACAAATGTTTAGTTAGGCATAAACATACGAAGGAAGAAATAAGAAACTTTCCAAGTGAACTGGGTCGGCGGAAGGGCACTGTGTTGAGCCCGAACACGAAGAGGATGTCCTCGCTCAACAGATGAACACCATGGAAGTGGCGGCCCCCGATTTTGGACAGAGCCGACTGGTAGGTATGAAGGGTTCGGTAATTTTTTAGAAGAGGGGGAGGGGAAGGCAAGTCGGAAATCCAAGCAGTCAGCCAACTCGGGGCCTGGGTGGTGTTAACGAAAAAGAAGTGTTCCTTCCAACCCTTATTCGAGGTTGGAAGCTTTGCTAGGATGGATGTTTTGGCTCGGGCTTGGAAGAAGAAATCGCCCGGCTCTTGTTTCTTAGGATAAAAGAAGTAATAGAAGATTTCAGGTTGAAAAGGAATTTTATAAAGGGAAAAACAATGACCGACCCACAGATCAGGCGAATGGCGTTAGGGGCTAACTGAGATAAAGGGATTTGAAAGAAATGATAAACAGAGGAGATGAAGGGGTGCATCGGGAAACGCAGCCCGACCTGCAGATGGTCCCGAGAGATGGTTATGTAACTAAGGGGGGAGGTGTCGGGTCGGTCAGTCGAGTCGGGAAGGCGAAGAAGATACTCGGAGGAAATATGGTAGTCATCTCGGATCTGTTCGAGGTCATGATAGTCAAGCTCGGAAACCATGGTAGAGTACCAAGGGTTCGGGTGAGAAGAAGTGGAAGCCATAAATAGAGTGCAGGAAAGAAGACTGACTGAGTGAAAAAAGAGCTCGCCGGAGAAGATGACCGGAAAACAAGTGTCGTTGGACGTCGCCGGAACCCTAGTAGAGTGAACACCGGCAGCAGTTCGACATCGGAAGTAAAAAGCGATGGTAAAAGGGCGAGAGGTAAAAGCCTATTTATAGGGCCGAGAGGGAAACACCAACCGTCCGATGGTGATCCGGATGAAAGGCGGGAAAGGATCTAGTGTTGGATCGAAGAAAACGATAGAGGGGGGTGAATATCGTTATAAAAATTTTCGGAGTACTAGAGAAGATACGCAGCAAAAAATAACAGAATACACGCGAACGCAAGTCGATTTTACTTGGTTCGGAGTCGCGGTCAGCTCCTACTCCAAGGCCCACGGTCCTTGACCGTTTACTTTGGGCAATTCTATATTCGATAAAACTTTTACAAGTTGATAGTACAGATATAGAATTGGAAATTGAACTAGCAACACTTTCATAATTAAAGTTTACCGACGCCCGAGATGGATCGAATTTCAGAGCAGAGGGTCGTCGTCGCCGTTGGAATCTCGAAGTCGAACTTTGCCGGAGCGCAGCGCTTGAGCGAAAGTGTCTGGAGCATTGAGAGCAATGGATATCGAAGCCTTGGGGGTGAACCCCCTTTTATAGCACCCATACGGGCGCCTGTGTCGATGGGGGCGCCTAACACCTAGCCTTCCCTACGCGATCTATTATTCGCAGGCTCGGTCAGCGCTTATCCATCTCCACTTGGGCACCTGAGCTGATGGGGGCGCCCGTGACCTCACGGGCGCCTGAGCTGCCTTGGTTCAGAGGCTTCGCGGCTGTGGTTTCGTGTTTGCCTTCACACTGGGGCGCCCGTATCCATACGGGCACCCGTGTCCATCCGGGCGCCTAGCCCCAGTGAGGCACCTCACTTGCAGAAGACCAGTCATTCGATCCTGCAACTAAGGTTAGTTCCAAAACACAACAAGCAAATGTGTTAGCCATTAGTTACAGTCGTATCTATCTTGGTTCTGACTTTGGGTCTCTCAAATGGAACCCTAGGTCGAACCGACGCCTACTGTTCCCTCGACGGGGAACGTGTCCTCACCTACTCCTCTCAGGAGAGTTTACCTTTTGCTAACCGGCTCCTCCGGTTGGACTTTTGCCCAATCTACCTGACCAGGTCTTCATGCCCAACTTCTGGTCAGGTCTTCGATGCCCAGCCCTTTGCCAGGACTTCTTGCCCAGTCCTCGACCAGGACTTCTTTGCCCGACTTACGGTCAGGTCTTCTTGCTCAGTCCTCGACCAGGACTTCTTTGCCTAGCCCTTTGCCAGGACTTCTTGCCTAGTGTACCTAGGACTTTTCCTGCACACTCAACAAGCTTGTTAGATCACAACTACATCTTAACTTCTGAACTCTTTGCCATTATCAAAACACAGGTTTGACTTAGGTGCTGCCTGCACCAACATCTAGGCCGTCCGATCAAAACCGAGGTAATTCCCGAAGCGACGTGACACATGTGGGCGCCAATCATGCACTAAGTCAGGCGGTCGACACTTCGTTACTCGGGGAATCAATGGCCAAGTGACACGTGGCCCTGGCAATTAATGCGGTAATTAATGGGAAGGATACGAATCGACTCAGTCCGGGTCAAGGATGAGCCAGAAAAGACAGTTGAGGTGATGTTTATCCGCCGGTCGGACAACTGGCTCGGATTTGACTGCAAAGGTTGGCAGGAAGAGTAGACCACTCGGGTGCGCCATGCTTGCTTGGAAACAACAGTCAGTCGGACTCGGCGCCTCCCTCGACTAGACTCGAAGGGGATGCTTATGATCCCGGCCTAGCTCACATGTTGCTCACCCGGTCAGCCTAACGCCACGTCATGATTGGGTCGGGACCGGGGTCCCCGGAGTCCAGGTGAACCGAGTGGCCCGGGTGAGTAGTTGGGCCAATATAGCCCGGTCCGACCCGGTCTACTCGAGAACATCGAGAGGTCGACCCTAACTCAGGTGCACACGGCGTTAAGGAATGCCCAATTGGCGAGCCAAAGAATTCCCGACACGAGGAGTTCCCGAGCCAGGGAATTCCCGAACCCCCAACCACCTGACCCTGGGCTAGGTCGGGTGGGTCGATTTCGAGCGCCCCCTGACTCGGCCATAAGGGTCGACCACTCGACCCTGGGCTAGGTCGGGTGGGTCGATTCCGAGTGCCCCTTGACTCGACCATAATGGCCATAGGGTCGGAGTCCACTTGGCGCCGTCGATCGACGCTCCCATTCGAGATTTGTCACAACCCTCAGGAACACCTACCCTCTGACACAACATTAACAGGGATGGTACGGAGTCGGCGCAGGCCTGACACCGTTCGTGCCCAAATCGCAAATATTTCGCTGACACAATGATCCTCCTACCATACCCTCGTACTTCGTACCACGGCCACTTACGCTTGAGTCAGACCGAGTGGCGCCGGACAGCGCCCGCCAGCAGGCTGACAGCGCCCCCTTACCTTATTCCAGTATGCGACACCTTACCCTGCCACCGCGTGCTGCACCTTGTCCTGCTCCCATACACGACAAAAAGTGGCAGGCTGGGCAGAGGCTGTCAGCTCCCTCGGTTATATAAGCCCCTTTGCTCTCCGCTTCGTAGGTACACGCGCGATAGCTTTCATCCACTGTTCAATTGCTTTGCTTTGTTTTTGCGGGGACTGACTTGACCGTCGGAGGGCTTTACCAGGGACTTTTCCCGACGGGTTGCTAACGATTACTTTTTTACAGGTCGGAGCCAGTATCAATGGTACTCGAAGGACCACCTCACTCTGCGACATAATCATATAGCATGAGAATCAATTTAGAGCTACCATCAGAATTCTTTAGTTCCAATTTAGATGAACATAATTCACTTTTCTCTCTATAAATCTGCACTGGCGTGCAATTACTCCAAAGTGTAGCTCGTTTCTTTCTTTGACTTTGTACTTGTCCAGCTGCACGTGCCTCGTGAGGCAGGAGGTCCCTTTAAGTAATAACGGCACAGCTTGAAGCCCATAATGAGATTCGTGTGTTGATAGTTTCGAAGCAATGGAAAGTGAAGGAATTGCCGTACTTGAAAGCAATACCTTCTTTCCTTTGATTGCCCTTTCCCAAATGTCAAACATTTATTAATTGTCGTCTCCCAATGCCCCAGATCTTTCTATTTACTTGATAATTAATAAGGTTGAACAGCATACAATGAGTTGTATAGTGACTTCTTTTTTAGAACTCTCAAAATACTTTCGAGAAAGGGAACCTCTAGGGTCCTCCTCAGGAGACAAATCCCGGGGAGTCAATCAGAAGATCCCTCCTGGGATCACCCCGGGAGATGGGGTCCTGAGACCACCTGATCAGGAGCTATAACGCCCACGATCGCCCTGGCTAGAAGACCCCGAGACCACCTCGAGGAAGTGGAGCCCAAGCTACCTTCGACATCAAATAACGGCTCTCTCCCTCTCTCGCGGATCGATGAATAAGTATCCCCGCTGACACGGAATTATTACGATCTTTAAATGTCGCAACGGGTCGAAATGTAATGACGACTTAGACCGTTTCAAAGACTATCCAATAACCGCCGAAAGAGAAAGAGGACGTGGCATAAATCGTGGGGACGTGGCACGATAGCAAGGGCCAGTATAAAAGGTATCCCAACCCCTCTTGTAAAGAGGGTTAAGCATTCTTTACTATTCATACTGTCTTTCCCGTCTTATATTTTTCTCCATCGAGGCACTGACTTGAGCGTCGGAGTAGGTTCCGCTGGACAACCTCCGGCGTGTTCCCCTAACTCTTGTGTTGATCTCGCAGGGTGCAGAGTTCCTCCCCTCTTGTCAGCTTCCACGTGGGCAGAACCTCGGTATCTGACCATCATCGCCGACTCCTTTCGGAACAATAATATTAATTTAATAAATGTAAAAAGAATTTATGAGAATTTACTAAAAATAAAATTTCGAATTAATTTTAAAAAAAACTACTCTAGCTAGTACACCATACTCAATTATATATATTTTTTATTTTATTCTTTCTATTAAATTTAACTTTTTCTTCACTGTCTTTCTCTTTGCTCCTCTTTTTTTTTCTTTTTTTTTAATGTGCATAAATATTTATAGACCTCATATATAATCAGATCAGGTTGGAATTTAAAATCGATACTTTCAAAAATAGTTTACCATTTTCGAAAAGTTGAAATATATAATAGAGGATGTTGTTGGACCCGTTGCAACCACAATATCTAAAATAGATTCAATTAGACCTGTCTATATCCATCAATGGATTTTAATTGAAACTCGTGCGTTGATGAACATAGACAGGTATGATTGGATGTATTTTCAAGTTCTGTAAATTTTTAAAATTATAATGAGTCCAATAGTACCCTCTATTATATATTTTAATTTTTTTGAATGTGTTAAATTATTTTTTTGAAGAATCAATTTAAAATCTTAATGTGGCAATATATGAATGAATGAATGCAAAAAAGAGAAGAAAGGCAAGATAGAAAGGCAAGATAGGAAGGAAAGAGAAGAAAATGGAAGGAAGAATAAAATACAAACAACACATAATTAATTATGTCTTTTAATAAATACTAAAATAATATATATGTTTTTTATCAATTTGGAAACGTACGTCGACCGATCACATTTTGTCAACTATTTGATCTAATTTTAGTTACTAATTTATATGTATTGGTCGCATAAAACAGATTAATGACAACATATCAAAGTTAAGTTCAATTAAAATAGATTAAATTTGTTAATTATTATATAACCATTAACTATTAGTAGTAGATGCACTAACTACTACAGCAACTTGTCAACTAACATATAATAATAGGTCATGAATCTCTCTTATACACAAATGACTTTTCTTTTAACTAGCCAAAGGGCAACTATTTTGAAATTGATTTTATTCAATGGATAAAAGATGATTCATTTGTCTCAACGCCCTTACTAATTCATTTCGAAATCAACACAGGAAAGTATTAATCTGGATGTTGTGACTAGCACGTGGGAAAAATTGATTTTATTCAAAGATATAAGTAATTAGGACGGTAAGGGACTCTAGGAAAAAAAAATCTTATTAACTATATAATTTTTTACTTTGCTCATTAAAATTCAGACATCACCCAAAACCCAACCCCATCTTCTTAATTAATAATTTATTGTCAAACCCTAACCCTAATTTATTGTCGGCCGCTAACTAGAATAATTAAGATTAGTATGAGCTTAAATCATATCTAAGAACTAAAATTAATTTTTTTCCTTATTAAAAGGATATATCTTATCTTAAGAAGATATCAAAATAGTTTCCTATCTTAATTTTTTCATTTTAAAATATTTTTTTAGAAAATAATTAATAATATGACAGCAATTGTAGAATTGTTAAAATTACTTTAATATTATTTAAATGTGTTTTCTAATTTATGCGGTTTAAAATAGTTTGAATCAAAGGAGAGCAATCTAGTAAAGAGAAATTTTAAAATAAAAAAATTATTTTTATATTTTTAAAATACAGGATCTTATGATAATAAAAAATGAAGAGAGCTCATTAAAAATGACTATTTCCAAGCGAACCGGTTCGGCTCCTCTTCGCCGGTTTGGTTCATTCAATTAAACGTCCTCCATCTGTGTCTATTCTCGCTATCGCTGGAACTGCTTTTAGAATAGAAATTAGGAAAAGAGGCTGCGGCGAGGCGAGCGAGAGAGAGAGAGAGAGGGAGCAGCGGAGGAGCTCACTGCGAATGGGCTTACCGCATCGCTTCCTTCGTCGCCTCCTCGTCCCTGGATTCTTCTCTCTCTCTTTATGGTTCCTCGCTGCTTCCCCACGTCTCCGGCGATTGCTTCGGGCTCAAGGGAAGGGACAACGATCCAATTGGTTCCGCCGGAGCTGAGGCCGTGGTCCTTGCTCATCCCATTAATGCTGACGGATTAGCAACAGAATTGATGTTTCATTGTTAATTCGGTCGCTATTGATTGATTTTTTTAGTGATATAAAGAAGAGATAACCCATCGATTGCTCTACTAAGGACATAATTAAGCACCATGATTACATATAAAAAGATCAATCTATGACTTCCCAATTTCATATTTGAAATCTTTTTTTCTTTAACTCTTTTGTTTCTCTTCTTCCTTGATTAGAAGAAGAATGCATTCATAACTTTTTTGTAGCTTTTGGTGAGGAGTTGAGCTGTCCATCTTCAACCACTTTACAATTAGATAATAAGGTGCTTCGTTTACGCTCTCTCTCTCTCTCTCTTAGTTTACATTTGTTATTGATCCCGAGTCAGCTTGCGTGTAGCCTGGTCCGGCAGTCTGGCGCCTAGTCAGAAGAAAGGTGGTTAGTGGGCTGGAAAGACCCGTCAGATGGGTGTCCGTCAGACCCAGGCCCCTAAATTGACGCTATATGACAGCAGGTGGCAGGCGGGGCAGATACTGTCAGCTTCCCCAGCTATATAAGTCTCCTCACTCCGCATTTCTCAGGTGCACGTGATAGTGCAATTCCATACTATTCTATTGCTTTCCGTCGCCACCGTCGAGTACTGACTTGACCGTCGGAGTGCCTGGCCGGGGACTTTTCCCGGCGGGTTCTAACGGTCTCTGTATTGCAGGTTAGAGGCGATCCAGCTCGTTAGACCACCTCAGTGACCTCGCTCTCCCCGGAGACTCACTTAGCTGTATGGGCGTCCAACTCACTTCGCGATAGGATCAAATTTGGCACTAAGAGGCATGGATATAGTGGGGCCACTTCCGACTGCCGCCGCCGCACAGAAGAAATATTTACTGGTGGCCGTCAACTACTTCTCCAAGTGGATAGAAGCTGAAGCTCTATCCCGTATTACGGAGCAGACGGTGATGAAGTTCTTGTGGCGAGACATACTGTGCCGGTATGGAATCCCACATAAGCTCGTCTCGGATAATGGAAGACAGTTCCAAGGTAGGAGGATACAAAAGTGGTGCGCAAAATACGACATCAAGGAAGCGTTTGTTGATGCAGTCTGACCCTGATTGTTGTTTTGGTATTGACACCGATTTTAGTTTAGGTTGATTAGATGATTATGATTAAGTCCTGGTCGGGGAATGAGCTTTGGATGAATGAAAAAGTCTTAGCTTGGAGGGCTAGGTGTAAAAAGTCCTAGCTTGGAGGGCTAGGTGTAAAAAGTCCTAGCTTGGAGGGCTAGGTATGAAAAGTCCTAGCTTGGAGGGCTAGGTGTGAAAAGTCCTAGCCTGGAGGGCTAGGTGTGAAAAGTCTTAGCTTGGAGGGCTAGATGTGAAAAGTCCTAACTTGGAGGGCTAGGTGTGGAAAGTCCTAACTTAGAGGGTTAGGTGTGGAAAAGTCCTAGCTTGGAGGGCTAGGTGTGAAAATTCCTAACTCGGAGGGTTAGGTGATTGGAAATCCCGGTGAGTGAAGTCGGGTCCTGGTGAGTGAAGCCAGGTCCTGGACTCCCGGTGAGTGAAGCTGGGCATGGAGTCTTGGTCCGGGGGACTGAGCACGAGTCAGAGAAGGCTGGGAGCCCGTTCTCTTGACTTAGAGCGGATTTGACCTTGCCTGGATTGGTCTGGTGACCGATCAGGGAAGTTGCCACGGAGTTCCCTCGTGGATCGGTCTGGTGACCGATCCAACTATGTCTGATCGGTTAGGTGACCGATCAGGGAGAGAACAGAAGCTTTCCTGTTCGGCTCCTGATCGGTCTGGTGACCGATCAGGGAGAGAACAGAAAGGTTTGGGTTGTCTTCTGTTCGGCTCCTGATCGGTCTGGTGACCGATCTGGGATACTGTTCAGATCGTTCTGGTGAACGATCAAGTGTCGCGGACTCCTCCTTATAACCGATCAGGCTGGAGCCTGATCAGTCGGAGAGCTTCCTGATCGGTCTGCTGACCGATCAGGGCACAGCTTGATCGGTCTGGTGACCGATCAAACCCTTGTGGCTGCGAAAGCTGGGAATCCCAGCAAAGCTGTGGATCGGTCCGGTGACCGATCCACGATCCCTGGATCGGTCCGGTGACCGATCACTTTAATTCAAACGCGCTGTCAGACGCTCTGATCACGTCTGATCACATCTGCTTTCTCTGCTCTTAACTTCTGATTGTTTGATTCTCTGTTGATTTGCTGCCCTAATGAGCTGCTAAGTGTGCAGGTGACTCAGGGATCATCCAAGGGGAGTCAAACGAAGGCTTTCGCTACAGCAGGTTTGGCTGTTTGCTTCCGTAGGTTGTAATGTCCTCTGGTGTGAGCTGCAACGGCTGAGGAGCTGATGACCTGGGGCTCGACTGGAGGGGATTCAGTGAGTCCAGAGGAGGTCAGGGGTAGCTGGCTGTTGCAGGTGAGCAGCTGGGAGCTGCTGCAGAGGAGCGTGTGACCTGGCGATGGAAGCAGGATAAGCCGTGGAGTGGAGAAGGAGCTGTAGAGTTCTCCACATCGATAGCTTTGCTCAATCATCTGTGTGCATTACTGTGAATCACTTGAAGCGATCTCCTGCGAAGCTGTAACCTTGAGTCTGTGGAGGGAGTCGCGAGTGGATCAGCAAGCAAACGAAGAGCTGGGAGCTCTTGCGTTGGTGGCGCTGTGCTGTGCTCGGTGACCTGCTCTCTCATTTCTCATCCTTGTGCTTTGCTAGCGATCTGTAAGATCTTTCTTGTTGTCTCTGTGCTTAATTTCTGATACATTTGAGATCATTTGTGTAGAGAGGTTTCTCCACCGAGAAGGAGGATTTGATATTCGGATTTCCGGGGCTTGATCTGCCGACGATCAAGGGATCGCCCACCTCACGGGCACACCAAGGAGTAAGGGCAAGTTATCCCCGAACCTTGTATATCCTTACGTTAGAGTTTTTGCTTGTTACTTAGTTTCTACACTTAGTTTTTGCATTTGTTTTGCTTCCGCTGTCTAATCTCTAAAGTGCAGAGAAAATGTAAAAACTGTTAAGTTTCAAGTGTCTGGCTACATTCACCCCCTCCCCTCTCTAGCCATCCAAGCACCAACAACGTTCACTTCTGTAGCCTACCCTCAAAGCAATGGCCAGGCAGAGGTGGCCAACCAGGAGATTCTTAGAGGATTAAAGACTAAGCTCGACCACGTCGGCGGAACATGGGTAGAAGAGCTCCCGAGCATCTTGTGGGCCCTGAGAACCACGATCAAGGAAACAACAGGATGCACGCCCTTCCAGCTGGTCTATGGGAGTGAAGCAGTGATCCCGGTCGAGGTTGGATGCGAATCGGACCGAAGGGCGGCCTATGGTGAAGATAACGCAAAAAGACGGCGTCTGGAGCTGGACCTAGTTAATGAAATCCGACAGCTACTCGGATGTTCGCATATCGGCAGAAGATGAAACAGAAGTATGATCGGAAGGTGATGCCGAGGACGTTTCAAGTGGGCGACCTTGTCTGGAAGAGAATCAAACCCATGGGAGAAGTAAGCAAGCTGGAGCCGCAATAGGGAGGACCCTTCAAGGTTGTGCAGAAGCTCACTTCAAGAGCATATTACTTACAGAATGAGAAGGGGAAAAGGTTGGATCGACCCTGGAGTGTGATCCACCTTCAGCCCTATCGGGTTGCTGAGTGAGAAGTTATGATGTAAATGTAAAGCACGCATAACAGTGGGAGAGCATGGTCCTTACCCCGCTCGTAGATGCTCCAGACTCTCGAGCTATTAGCCCGCAGCTCGGCTGCTCAGTAACACGCGTGGCATCCCACGCTCCCTGGGTCTTGCCCGACTGCGTGTGCTATTTATCCTGCAGCTCGGCTGCTCAGTAAAACGCGTGGCGTCCCACACTCCCTGAGTCCTGCCCGACTGTGTGTGTTAATTATCCCGCAGCTCGGCTGCTCAGTAAGACGCGTGGCGTTCCACTCTCCCTGAGTCTTGCCTGACTGTGTGTGCTATTTATCACGCAGCTCGGCTGCTCAGTAAGACATGTGGCGTCCCACGCTCCCTGAGTCCTGCCCGACTGTGTGCGCCATTTATCCCGCAGCTCGGCTGCTCAGTAAGACGCGTGGCGTTTCACGCTCCCTGAGTCCTGCCCGACTGTGTGTGTTATTTATCCCGCAGCTCGGCTGCTCAGTAAGACGCGTGGCGTCTCACACTCCCTGAGTCCTGCCCGACTGTGTGCGCCATTTATCCCGCAGCTCGGCTGCTCAGTAAGACGCGTGGTGTTCCACGCTCCCTGAGTCATGCCCCGACTGTGTGTGCTATTTATCCCGCAACTAGGCTGCTCAGTAAGACACGTGGCGTCCCACGCTCCCTGAGTCCTGCCTAACTGTGTCCGCCATTTATCCCGCAGCTCGGCTGCTCAGTAAGACGCGTGGCGTCCCCACTCACTGAGTCCTGCCCGACTGTATGTGCTATTTATCCCGCAGCTCGGTTGCTCAGTAAGACGCGTGGCGTCCCACGCTCCCTGAGTCCTGCCCGACTGTGTGCGCTATTTATCCCGCAGTTCGGCTGCTCAGTAAGATGCGTGGCGTTCCACGCTCCCTGAGTCCTGTCCGACTGTGTGCGCCATATATCCCGCAGTTCGGCTGCTCAGTAAGACGTGTGGCGTCCCACGCTCCCTAAGTCCTGCCCGATTGTGTGTGCTATTTATCCCGCAGCTCGGCTGCTCAGTAAGACACGTGACGTATCACGCTCCCTGAGTCTTGCCCAACTGTGTGCGCCATTTATCCTGCAGCTCGGCTGCTCAGTAAGACGCGTGGCGTTCACGCTCCCTGAGTCCTGCCCGACTGTGTGCACCATTTATCTCGCAGCTCGGCTGCTCAGTAAGACGCGTGGCGTCCCACGCTCCCTGAGTCCTGCTCGACTGTGTCCGTCATTTATCCCGCAGCTCGGCTGCTCAGTAAGACGCGTGGCATTCCACGCTCCCTGAGTCCTGCCCGACTGTGTGTACTATTTATCCCGCAACTCAGCTGCTCAGTAAGACGCGTGGCGTCCCACGCTCCCTGAGTCCTGCCCGACTGTGTGCGCCATTTATCCCACTGCTCGGCTGCTCAGTAAGACGCATGGCGTCCCACGCTCCCTGAGTCCTACCCGACTTTGTGTGCTATTTATCTCGCAGCTCGGCTGCTCAGTAAGACGCGTGGCATCCCACGCTCCTTGAGTCATGCCCGACTGTGTGCGCCATTTATCCTGCAGCTCGGCTGCTCAGCAAGACATGTGGCATTCCACGCTCCCTGAGTCCTGCTCGACTGTGTGTGCTATTTATCCCGCAGCTCGGCTGCTCAATAAGACGCATGGCGTCCCACACTTCCTGAATCCTGCCTGACTGTGTGTGCTATTTATCCCGTAGCTCGACTGCTCAGTAAGACGCGTGGCGTCCCACGCTCCCTGAGTCCTGCCCGACTGTGTGCGCCATTTATCCCGCAGCTCGGCTGCTCAGTAAGACGCGTGGCGTTCACGCTCCCTGAGTCCTGCCCGACTGTGTGCGCCATTTATCCCGCAGCTCGGCTGCTCAGTAAGACGCGTGGCGTCTCACGCTCCCTGAGTCCTGCCCGACTGTGTGCGTCATTTATCCCGCAGCTCAGCTGCTCAGTAAGACGCATGGCGTTCCACGCTCCCTGAGTCCTGTCCGACTGTGTGCGCCATATATCCTGCAGCTCGGCTGCTCAGTAAGACGCGTGACGTCCCACGCTCCCTAAGTCCTGCCTGACTGTTTGCGCCATTTATCCCGCAGCTCGACTGCTCAGTAAGACACATGGCGTCCCACGCTCCCTGTGTCCTGCCCGACTGTGTGCGTCATTTATCCCGCAGCTCGGCTGCTCAGTAAGACGCGTGGTGTCCCACGCTCCCTGGGTCTTGCCCGACTGTGTGTGCTACTTATCCCACGGATCGGCTGCTCAGTAAGATGCGTGGCGGCCCACACTCCCTGAGTTCTACCCGACCGTGTGTGCAAACTCTTGCCTCGCTAGCAAGTTATAAGTGGACCAACCTTCACGTCTCACTCGACTCAGTGTCTCCGATCGGATGCGTGGCGGGCCACGCTCCTGAGAATCGGCCTGAGCCAGTGTTCAAACGCCCATCTTCGAATGAGTCGCATTCATCCCTCGGCTCGGCCCTTAGCCAAGCGCGTGGCGACCCACGTTCCTTAAGTATTACTCGACCGAGCATGTGAAACTCTCGTCGAAATCCTAAGGCATAAACATCTCTCAAACATCTCCCTAACTTGGTTGCCTCCCAAGCGGGTGAAAGGGGCACTGCGAGTCCTTACAAGGCCCATGACTCAGTAATGGTGCCACGAATGGCCCAGGGCGACAATTTTATTCAAGTGGCAGTTATGCGCTCTCCAGACACCGAATCACTCGCTTTTGCCCGAGCTGTCGGTATGCTTAAGAGTATTTCACGCCGAAAATTGCAAAGTATGAAACATCCTGGCCCGAGTAGCCAACACGGGTAGAAGACCTTGTGTCTGCGGAGCCCGCAAAAATGTGCAGCGACTTGAACCTAAGCAGGGGAGTCTTCACTCGGGTTAATAACGCCGCTCGGATTCTCAAAACATAAACATCACAAGGACGAGGAGTAAAGAAAAGTCGACATTCCTACTATCAGAAGATATTACAAAATGGAGGCCTAGTCTCTCTCCAACAAAGGAAGATAAAAAGAAACATCTCTCAATAATAATTGCTCCCAGTTCATGAAGCTCGGCTGGTCTTCTTCGGGGACTTGCCTTGGAGCAGAGAGTCGGTATAACCTTTGAGGAGTTGTATGTACCGCTGAACGGCCTTCAGTACGGACGCTTGGACTTCGTGTCTTTGTCGAAGCTTACCGAGCTTCACAACACAGGTAGCCCGTTCCTCCTCTTTGGCCTTCAGGTCGACCCGCAAATTGGAGATGATGTGGTGTGCCTCAAAAAGTTGCACCTTGAGTATAGCCAATTTCTCAGAATTCCAAACTGACGGCGCCGCCTGTCGAAAAAAGGTGGCAAGAGTCAGAATCAAAGGAAAGGAAAGCGGAAGCACCCTCTTTCACAGATGGAGGCTTCGCGAGTCATCCTATGTGCTCTCGCCTGGGCGTAGCTTCCGGGCTCTCGCCCGAGTAGAGTTTCCAGGCTCTCGCCTGGACGGGGCTTCAGACTCCCTGTCCAGACCACTCCTTGAACACGAGTCACTATCTAGTGCCTCGCGGGTGGCGGCATTCGGAGAGACTGGCCCAAGAGAGCCAGCAGCAGCATTGTCGCCGGCGGAGGACCATAGTTTGGGAGAGGGAGGTGAGAATGCAATCAAAGGGCCTCCCCGGACTGGCATTGGCAAAGACAGGGGATGTCTGATAGTAGCCCCTCCAACATTAGTCGAGCCAGTCTTGCCAGCCGATCGGCGTACGGAACCACCCTGGGTTGAATGGCGAGGAATAGTATGGACACCGCCCTTCGAATGCCCCGCTGGCGCGAACATCCAAACCCTCCTCGATGAAGTAGAAGAAAAGGGAGCCCCGAGAGTTGTAACGCTCGGGGAGGCTGCCCTCGACAGAGGAGGGTAGACATTAACTCCCTTAGCAAAAGAAGGCACCAGAGGGAGAGCCCCCAACTGAGGAAGGGCAACCTCGCGAGTCGGCGGAGGAAGAGATACCTCGCGGCCGAGCGGAGAATGAGCGAGAGCCCGAGGGGAGGTCACACGGGAAAAAGAAGGAGCTGCGGCAGCAGGTTCTGCAGAAGCCGGCACCTTGGCCCGCTTCGCTCGGCGAGGAAGGATGGAAGCACCAGGTGAAGATGAGAAAGCAGCCGAATGGAGCAGGTGACGGCGGGTTTCCAAGGGTAGGTCATCCGTATCCGAGACCCCCATACTGGAAGCCAGCCTTTTCTTCACCGGCTCCTTCCCCTTACGAGAAGTGCCTTCACGGGGGGAAGTGGCGGTCGTGAGTACCCTCGTTGGGGAAGGAGAGTCGACGGGAAGCATCATCTCAAGATATTCCCGGTCTATATCTTCCGAGGAAGAGAAGTAAGAATCATCCAAGAAGGTGTAAAGTCTTTTCAAAGAAAGCGGTTCCTCGGAAGAGTCGGTGGACATAGTGAAAGATGGCCAGAAAACTGACTGGGATTCCGGTCTCACTGGTGTTTGGGATGAAAGCGACGCGGATAGGCGCCGCCTATATATAGGAGAAGGCAAACCATCTCGGTCGTTCATAGAAGGCCTCAGTAAGGCGCAGGATCGAACGGTCGAGCTCGATCGCATTGCGGGAAAATGTTGAGAGGTATTAAAGCAGGAGTAAGTGGACGAGAGCTACTCGTCGCCCGAGGTACTCATGACCGATGATAGACGTTTCGCTGCCTGATGGGTCACTTCACCGTTAATATGTTCAATCACTCGTTAAGGCGGTTGTCAGAAATTGAGATACGAATCGCCTCGATGGGACAGGCGCAGAAAAATAAACGGGCCAGCCCCTGTAAATCCCTTGATTAAGGTCTCGATTGGTCGCGTGGTGACCCATGCTCCCAGGGTTCCAACCTAGCCAAGCAGTCGAACCCTCGCAAATGGGCCATGCCCATAGGTCCCTTGGCTCAGTGGTTTACAAGGTAAAGGGAGATCCCGAGCCGAATGCTCCAACTGATGATCATTTGGAGTGTCAACACTCGACAATAAAAGCGAGCCTAAGAAGCCCTAGGGGGGAGGGAGATGGTTCATTCGGCAAGACAGAGGAGTTACATAACCGGGAATCAATCGCCCTTACAAGTGTAAAGAGAAGAGGGACAAAAATATAGGATGTCTGACCTTCACTTTGTTGATGCAGTCTGACCTTGATTGTTGTTTTGGTGTTGACACCGATTTTAGTGTAGGTTGATGAGATGATTGGGATTAAGTCCTGGTCGTGGACTAGGCATACCTAGTGGGACTAGGTTTGATGAAAGCCTGGCTTGGAGGGTCAGGTCCTAGCTTGAGAAGCGAGGTGGATAAATTCCTAACCTGGAGGGTTAGGTGTGAAAAAGTCCTAGCTTGGAGGGCTAGGTGTGGAAATTCCTAACCTGGAGGGTTAGGTGTGGAAAAGTCCTAGCTTGGAGGACTAGATGTGAAAATTCCTAACCTGGAGGGTTAGGTATGGAAAAGTCCTAGCCTGGAGGGCTAGGTGTGAAAATTCCTAACCTGGAGGGTTAGGTGTGGAAAAGTCCTAGCTTGGAGGGCTAGGTGTGAAAATTCCTAACTCGGAGGGTTAGGTGATGAAACTCTGGCTTGGAGGGCCAGGTCCTAGCTTGGAGGGCTAGGTTGGATGAAATCCCGGCTTGGAGGGCCAGGTCCTAGGTTGGAGGGCTAGGTTGAAGTCCCGGTGAGTGAGACTGGGCATGGAGTCTTGGTCCGAGGGACCAAGCACAAGTCAGAGAATGGCTGGAGGCTTGTTCTCGTGACTTGGAGTGGATTTGACCTTGCCTGGATCGGTCTGGTGACCGATCAGGGAAGTTGGCACGGTGTTCCCACGTGGATCGGTCTGGTGATCGATCCAGCGATGACTGATCGGTCTGGTGACCAATCAGGGAGCACACAGTGACCTTGTTGGGCTACTGATAGACTCCTGATCGGTCTGATGACCAATCAGGGAGCAGACAGTTCACTTACTGCTTGGCTCCTGATCGGTCTGGTGACCGATCAGGGAGCATACAGTGGGTTGTGGGAACCTTACTGCTTGGTTCCTGATCGGTCTGGTGACCGTTCAGAGATACTGTTCAGATCGTTCTGGTGAACGATCAATTATCGCGGAGTTCTCCTTATAACCGATCAGGCTGGAGCCTGATCGGTCGGAGAGCTTCCTGATCGGTCTGCTGACCGATCAAGGTACATCCTGATCGGTCTGGTGACCGATCAGGCTCTTGTGGCTGCGAAAGCTGGGAGTCCCAACAAAGCTATGGATCGGTCCGGTGACCGATCCACGAGCCTTGGATCGGTCCGGTGACCAATCACTTTAATTCAAACGCGCTGTCAGACGCTCTGATCACGTTGATCACATCTGCTGTCTCTGCTTTTACTTCTGATATTTGATCCTCTGCTTGATTTGCTGTGCTTATGATCTGATTTAGTGTGCAGATGACAGGGATGAATTCAAACACTCAAGGAGGGTCAATGGGAGTCTTTCCTTGGAGCAGGTTTATCCGTTTTCCATCTTAGGTTGCAACGGATGCTGCGCTGCTGGAGCTGCTGACTGGGGCTTGGCTGAGGGAAGCTCAGGGAGCCCAGGAGAGCTCAGTGGCAGGTGGGCAGTTGCAGCTGAGTAGCTGGTAAGCTGCAGTAGAGCGTCTGGTGGCTGGCGAGGTGAGCTGGAGAAGCCAGATGCTTAAAAGAGCTGAGAAGTGGAGAAGGAGAAGACTCTGTGTTTTTGCTACAACTTCTATGATCTTGCGACATCTTTGATCCATCTCTTGAGCAAGCAACTGTGAATCTGAAGCAACCTTCTGTTACTTGAGCACTTGGAAGAGAAACAAGGAACTTGGCGAGTCCATCAGCGAGAAGACACGAAGAAGGGAGTTCTTGCGTGAGATTTGTGCTGAGTGGAGCTCGGTGAGGAGTTCACTTGTGTTCTTGCGATTTTTAGTGCTCAGTAAGATTCCTTCTTGTGTTTTCTGTACTTAATACTTCATTCATCTTGAAACGCTGTGGAGAGGTTACTCCACCGAGAAGGAGGTTACATTCTATCCGGATTTTCCGGGGCTTGATCTGCCGACGATCAAGGGATCGCCCACCTTAAGGGCACGCCAAGGAGTAGGGGTAAGTTATCCCCGAACCTTGTAAATCCTCTTGGTTAGCGTTTTGGTTTGTCTTTAGTTTCTGCACTTTGTTTTCACTGTTATACTTTGTATTGCTTCCGCTGTGCTACTAACCATAAGTGCAGAAGTTCAAAAGCGAAGCCATTTTTGTGTCTGGCTATATTCACACCCCCCCCTCTCTAGTCATCCAAGTTCCAACAAGTGGTATCAGAGCTTGGGGCTCTCTTCAAGCGGCTTAACATCCGAGAGTCAACGACAATGGCTTTGAGAGAAGGATTTAGCACTACCCGACCTCCTTTCTTCGATGGATCAGATTTTTAATATTGGAGATCGAAGATGGAGTACTATCTCAAGATGAACATCAACACATGGTTCGCTGTAAAGGAGGGTTTTCCCCTCCAAAGGCTGATGAAGGAAAAGAATTTGAATCTTGGCGTTGGTCGGCTGAGCAAACCCGAAAAAATGAAGCCGTCGCGAAGGTGGTGGTGACTTTGCAATGTGGCATGAACAAATATCAACTCATAAAGGTTGGTCCCTTTACAAGTGCAAAGGATTTGTGGAATAAACTCATTGAACTCCATGAGGGTACCCAAAATTCAAGAATCGCCAAGAGGGATTTGTTCCTCAACTAACTACAAAATCTCTCCATGAAGGAGAGTGAGACGGTGAGTGAACTTCATAGCCGGTTCAAGGAAGTCCTCGACGGTCTCCATTCTATTGATGAAAGGTCGATAACCGCGACCTTGTAAGGTATGTGCTAAAAGCTTTTCCAAGGAATGCTTTATGGTCATCCATGGTGGATGCCTACAAAGTTTCTAATGATTTATCAATTGTAAAATTAGATGACTTATTTTGTAAAATGGAGCTACATGAGATGGCTAACAAAGGCCCCAAGGAGAAGAGGATTGCCTTAGTTGCAGGTGAAAAGACCAAGAAGAAGAAGGAGAAGAAGAAGGAGAAGGAAGTCCCTTCATCTTTATCCTCATCCGAATACGAGTCCAATCCGAGGAGGATGGCAGTGAGTCTTCTTCCTCTGAGATGACCAATTTTGTTAGAAGGATGATGAGGAAGAGTCGACGCTTCAAGGGTAAAGGTAACCCTAGTGAAGTTAAACTTGATAAGTCTAATATTACTTGCTATGAGTGTAGCAAGAAAGGGCACTTCAAGAAGGACTGCCCAAAGCTCAAGAAGAAGGAGGATAAACCAAAGAAGAAGAAGAAGGCCTTGAAGGCCACATGGGATGAATCCTCCGCTAGTTCATCCGATGAAGAGAAGGAGGAGAAGAGTACATCGCATGTGGCACTCATGGCCCTTGAAGATCAAGAAAGCAGTGATGGATCGAGTGACTCCTCAAACGCGGCTTCATCATCTTCGGATGATGAAGAGGTAATCACTCCCGAACTAGATAAATGTTATAGAACAATTGCATGCTTAACCGAGTTGTTGAAAAAGTCAAAAAATAAAGTTAAGTCATTGAAAATTGAAGTTGAACAGTTAAAATCTTCTAAGGATGAGGATGTTGATGATTTACATGTAGAAATGCTAGAGGATGAAAACAAATCTTTGAAGAATGAAGTTGAGAGACTCAAGAGTGTTCTTGAGAAATTATCAACAAGTTCAAAGACTCTAGATATGATTTTGAATGCCCAAAGGGCAATCTACAATAGGGCCGGTATTGGTTACCGACCCAAAGAACCATCATTTGTGTCCTTAATGTCTAGGACTGATGTTAGACAATTTAAGACTCCTAGGGTTCAAAGGAAAGTAGTCAAGGCATGGGTGCCTAAGTCTTGCTTAGTAAGTGCTTTAGGTCCCAAAATTTGGGTACCTAAATCTTCTATTTTTTGAATTGTGTAGGTTGTGATTGAGGGGGAGCATCTATCAACTTGGTTCGTTGATAGTGGGTGCTCAAACACATGACCGGTGATAGATCCTTATTCACTACCCTTCAAAGAAAAAGTAGAGGTAATGTTTCTTTGGTAACAATGGTAGTCTTAAGGTCATAGGAATAGGAGACATTCAAATATCCGAATGTCTTAGGATTAAGAATGTCCTTCTAGTCAAGGGGATGACATTTAATCTCCTAAGTGTCAGTCAATTGTGTGATGCGGGTTACACAATTGATTTCCAATCAAGTCAATGTCTAGTTAGACAACATGACAACTTTGACACGGTACTAGTAGGCACAAGAGTAGATAACATTTACCAAGTTTCTTTTAAAAGTGCTACTAATGCTTTTGCTAAGTGTTTCATGTCAAGAGAAGATGAGTCCACCCTTTGGCACCGGAGACTAGCACACGTGAACATGAAGAATATCCGAAAGTTAGCCAACAAGGGATTAGTTCGTGGCTTACCAAGCATCAAGTATGAAAAGGACAAACTTTGTGATGCATGTCAAATGGGTAAGCAAACAAAATCTGCACATAAAGGTAAAAGCACTGTAAGTACTTCTACCGCATTGGATTTACTTCACATGGACTTGTTTGATTGTAGCACTATTATATCCTTGAATGGTAGTAGATATTATTTTGTTATCATTGATGATTTTACTAGATATACATGGACCTATTTTCTAAAATATAAGGACCAAACCTTAGATATTTTTATTTCATTTTGTAGAAGAGTTGAAAATGAGAAATCATCAACAATTAAGACAATTAGAAGTGATCATGGAGGCGAATTCCAAAATCAAAGATTTTTAGAGTTTTGTCAAGATAGAGGGTATAGACACGAGTTCTCTACTCCTAGAACACCACAACAAAATGGTGTTGTAGAGAGGAAGAACCGAGTCTTACAAGAGGCTGCACGAAGCATGCTTAATGAGTACTCCTTACCAGGGTACTTGTAGGCCGAAGTTGTAAACACAGCTTGCTACGTGCAAAACCGAGTCCTCATCCATAGATTCTTAGGAAAGACTCCTCATGAACTTTGGTTTGGGAAACCACCTACAGTTAAACACCTTAGGGTGTTTGGTTGTAAGGTGTTTATCCTAAACACCAAGGACCACCTTGGAAAGTTCACGGCAAAGGCTGATGAAGGGATACTGGTCGGGTACTCCCTCGTTAGCAAAGTCTACCGAGTCTACAACAAGAAGTCTAGATTGGTTGAAGAGTCTTCTGATGTTGTTTTTGAAGAAATTCCAAAAACAAATGATCAACTAAAAGATGTCGATGGAGTCCAATTCGAACTTAGGAAACTAGGTTTGAATGGAAGTCCAAGTGTTGTAGATAGTGGTGATGAGTTTAATGACGGTGAGCCTAGACAACCCATAGATCAGCCAGATCCTGAGGCTGAGCTTGTGTCTAGTGAAACCATCCAAGAAGCACCACCAACTCCAAGGCAAACTAGATTAGCCTCCAGCCACCCCCAAGACCAAATTGTTGGAGACATCCATCATGGGGTTAGGACTAGATCATTCTTCCGAAATGAAACTAATGAAGTTGCCTTAATTTCCGAAATTGAACCTAGAAAAATTGACGAAGCATTAAATGATCCCGATTGGATCATTGTCATGCAAGATGAACTAGGTCAATTCGAAAGAAGTCAAGTATGGGACTTAGTCCCTAAACCTAAGAAGACCACCATTATTGGAACCAAATGGGTCTTCAAAAATAAATTGAACCATAAGGGAGAAATCATAAGAAACAACGCACGCTTAGTAGCCAAGGGCTACAGTCAAGTTGAAGGCCTTGATTATAATGAGACCTATGCTCCCGTGACACGATTAGAATCCATCCGATTGATGCTTACATTTACAGCACATCGTGGTTTCAAGTTTTATCAAATGGATGCCAAATCGGCCTTTCTAAATGGTTTCATAAGAGAAGAGGTTTATGTAGAACAACCTCCGGGGTTTGAGAGTTCCGAATTTCCAAACCACGTGTTCAAGCTCAAAAAGGCGCTCTACGGCCTTAAACAAGCACCCCGAGCTTGGTATGAGCGGTTATCAACATTTCTTATTGAAAAAGGTTTTGTGAGAGGACAAATAGACCCTACACTATTTCTACGGAGAGATGGTGACAATATATTTGTAGCCCAAGTATATGTCGATGACATAATTTGTGGCTCAAACAATAAGGGCTATTTAAATGAGTTTATTAGACACATGGAGAGTGAGTTTGAGATGAGTCTAGTGGGAGAGTTGACTTTCTTCCTTGGACTCGAAATCAAGCAAACTCGTGACGGAATCCATGTGCACCAATCGAAGTACACTCAAGAGATGCTCCGAAAATTTAACATGAGTGATTCGAAAGAGGTAACCACTCCCATGGCTACAAACACACGATTAGACAATGATGAGAGTGATAAACCTGTTGACCTAACTCAATACCCGGAGCATGATAGGTAGTCTGTTATACCTCACAGCTAGTCGACCCGATATACTTTTTGCTGTGGGTATGTGCGCTAGGTATCAAGTTTGTGCTAAGGAATCTCATTTAATTGCTGTTAAAAAGAATTTGAGATACCTTAAGGCACAATGGAGTTGGTCTTTGTACCCCGTACGATATTTGACCTGATGGCTACACGATTCCGACTATGCTGGATGCAAGTTGGACGGAAAAGCACAGTGGGGTGCCAATTCTTAGTTCATCTCTGTTAGTTGGTCAAGTCGAAGCAACATTGTGTTGCTCTCTCCACGACCGAGGCAGAATATATCGCATGGGAGAGAGTGTGTCACAATTTTGTGGATGATTCATACATTAGAGGACTATGGATTGACTACAAGGGTGTGCAAGTGTTGTGTGAAACATAAGCACAATCAACTTAACAAAGAATCCAGTCCACCATTCTAGGACAAGCATATTGAAGTGCGTCACCACTTCATTAGAGATCATGTTGCTAGAGGAGATATTGTACTCTCACATGTAGAGTCCAAATCAACTAGCGGACATTTTCACTAAAACCACTCCCCGAGAATGAATTTAGTTTCTTACGAAGGGATTGGGAATGTGTCGTGCTACATAGAATTAAAAGCATTCAAAACCCTTCATGATCAATTCAATTGTTGGGAACAATTGGGTAACTTGGGGACATCTCACACAAACTATAAGGTTTACCAAAACGTTTTTGTTTGCTAGAAATGGGGTGAGATGCTAGGATCAACTTAATTTCTCGAAATGTCAATGCATCCCTTGAGAAATTATGTTGACGAGACAATAATCACTAAGTTGACCAAGTATGGGGTAAACCAATGCATAACATATGTGTACTTGGTTCCATGATCATACTTGGACATTCCAATCAAGGAAACTTGATTGGAGACTTTTTCTTGATACAAACTTGGTTGGAAATTGATTGAGTGTTTGTGATTGAGTTTGACTCCACTTGGGTGGAGCAAATTGATTTGTTAGACTCATAAGGACCTTTAATCCTTGTTAAAAGATCAAGTATAGTCAAGGGATCACCTCCAAGATCGATAATTTTCATCTGATCTTATCAGAAATCGATAGAGAGTCTGAAACTGAAATTTCAGATCGTATCAGAAAAATTCAGGGAGCCTGATCGGTCACCAGACCGATCAAGCTGCTTCGCGATTAATCAAAGAAATCTCTCTGTATTAGCCTGGATCGGTCCACAGACTGATCTGGCACCCTATGGTGATCGGTCCACAGACCGATCAGGAGGGTCACAGAAAACCTTCCGAACCCACTGTTCGCTCCCTGATCGATCAGCCGATCAATCAGGAGTCTGCCTGATCGGTCACCCGACCGATCAGGACCAGGCCAGACCGATCAGGCTGGGGCCTGATCGGTCTGGGCGCTCCCAGATCGAACGGTGATCCGTTCGATCATATTAAATTACGGTTGGTGGACCGATCCACCAACCTATTAACTCCCTCTAAACCTTACCTGCCCGAGCCCTAGCATCGAAACCCCTCATCGCCGAAACCCCTCATCTTCTTCCTCTTGCGAGTGCAATTTTCTCCCTGTGCGTGTGAGTTCTTCTTCCTGCTGTTGGTGTTCTCGGCAACTCCTANTTCTCTTCTTCAACCTGACCAGATCTTCTTCGACTAACCTTCATGGCACCTAAGTAAGCTTGCGTTAAGACTATTTCTTTTCGGCTTAGATCATAACTTTGTAATGTTTAGCCTAACCATGTTCTTTCTTATTGTGTTTTCTTTTTGTGGTGTGATCTTTTCCCTGCCGTGACCTTCACATGATCAACCTCTATTGATTAAACCTAACTTCATTTGATCATCTTCTATTATGATTCATTTGATCAATGTCTTAAACTTTAAATTCCTTTTCTTGTGTCGTGATTTGATCCATTCAATTTGGTGTCGTGACCTTACCATGACCTTACCCTACTGATTAAACCAAATTCTGTGTCTTGATCTTGTGATCATTATTTTGATTAACTTGCACTCTTATTCCATCCTTTAGAAAATCAACTAATGGCAAGGAACCCACTGACGGGTCCTCCAAGGGCAAAGGCCCTTCATCATCTGCCCCTTCTCGAAGGCCTCAGCCTTCTTCAAGTTCCCGATTCCCTAACGCTACTTGTGAGCAAGCATTCCAGTCCCGAACTTTCAAGTTGCTTTCTTGTCGGTCCATTGATGGACCTTTCCTGTCTGAGTATTGTCCCTCCATTATGGAGGTGATTACCTTCTACAACCTCGGCTTTCTCCTTTCCCTTGAGCGAACAATCAACTATGATCTCGTGTCCGAATTCTACAATAACTTGCAACAAGGACCTCAAGGGGGATTTGATTTCATAACCTGAGTAGCCAAGAGAAATCTTGACTTCTCTTACGACATCCTGGCAGAGTATCTGGGCGGTCGTCGATCGCCTAATTTTTATTCTATCTATCCAGAGCTTCCTGACCCTTTATTGGCTCCATTTGCGGGCGTCACCCCCGATGACATATATCAACACTTCTTTGGCCATCCTCGACCAGCTGATCTTGATGAGTTAGGGCCTGACTTTCTGACCTTTGTGGCCCTCCGTCATTCCCCTACTGATTACGTTCTGTTCAAGATAATCACCAACTACATTTTGCCGATCACCTCAAAACCCTTAACTGAGATCCGACCTTATCACTGTCTGATGCTTTATGGCATGCATCGCCGCCTTGACTTTGACATTATGGAGAGCATCTTTCAGTCTATTATTTCCTATCGAGAGCCCAGTCGTCGCACTGTGTATATGCCGTTCGGTCACGTCATCACTGACTGGCTTATGTCAGTAGGTGTTGATGTAACCAAGGGCAGGACAGTGCCCATGGATAGACAGGATTGCCGACTTGGTAGGCGGGCATTTGCTAAGTCTGGCATCATCATCAAGGATCAGGATCGGTCTCTTGTATGGAAGGACGGGCAGGGTCTTGGAGAGCTACCTAGGGGCGCACACATTCAGGCACCGACAGATGCTGCTGCTCATCAGGAGGCGCCCATACCAGCAACGGTCTATGATTACGAGCCAGATCTAGACATCCGTTGGCAGGTTTCTGAGCTGGAGCTGACGATGCAGCATGAGTGTCACATCTCCGAGCTCTGGCGCGAGAAGGCCCGGTCGGAATTTCGATCCTTCGATCGCCGACTTCACGCATTGGAGTCCGATGTCTCGGGGATCCGATCCCAGTAGCAGACATGGTATGACGAGTGGCGCCATCACACATTTCATGGATCTGCGCCCTCTGGCAGTACTGCACCAGGGTCCATCATACCTGATGACACGACTGATGACCCGATGCAGGATGATGACCCTCCCGTCGACGTTTGATTATGGATGTACTCTGCCTCTGCCCGTGACTTGCATTTGATATTTGACTGTGTTGATTGTATGACTTTATGGTTGTATGCCTGCGATCTGACTGTTATGGTCGTGTGCCGTATTTGACTATGCTGTGATGCTGTATGACGCATCTGACATTATGACTATTTTCATGTAAAACTTGCTATTCCATGTTTATTTCTAGTTCCTGTTTTATTGCTATTCCATGTTCATATGATACATATGATTGTTTTTCCATGCTTGATATTTATCATATGTTTTTCAAAATTAAATCAAATCTTATGTTGTTTTGGGAAACCCCTAGGATTGAGGGGGAGTATGTTTAAACTTAACATCCAGTCTACACCCTTTTCGGTGTTTGACAAAGGGGGAAAGTGTGGATGGTTAAGTTTAGGACGATTATGAGTTTAAATGTTGTAGGGGGAGGATCCTGATTTTCCTATAATTCTGAGATTTGAGATAATTGGATTCAAATTCCTAAACTTAAAATCGGGTTGTCAAACAACAAAAAGGGGGAGATTGTTGATGCAGTCTAACCCTGATTGTTATTTTGGTGTTGACACCGATTTTAGTTTAGGTTGATGAGATGATTGGGATTAAGTCCTAGTCGTGGACTAGGCATGCCTAGTGGGACTAGGTTTGATGAAAGCCTGACTTGGAGGGTCAGATCCTAGCTTGAGAAGCTAGGTGGATGAAATCCTAACTTGGAGGGTTAGGTGTGGGAAAGTCCTAGCCTGGAGGGTTAACTGTGAAAATTCCTAACCTGGAGGGTTAGGTGTGAGAAAGTCCTAGCCTGGAGGACTAGGTGTGAAAATTCCTAACCTGGAGGGTTAGGTGTGGAAAAGTCCTAGCTTGGAGGGCTAGGTGTGAAAATTCCTAACCTGGAGGGTTAGGTGTGGAAAAGTCCTAGCTTGGAGGGCTAGGTGTGAAAATTTCTAACTCGGAGGGTTAGGTGATGAAACCCTGGCTTGGAGGGCCAGGTCTTAGCTTGGAGGGCTAGGTTGGATGAAATCCCAGCTTGGAGGGCCAGGTCCTAGCTTGGAGGGCTAGGTTGAAGACCCGGTGAGTGAGACTGGGTATGGAGTCTTGGTCCAAGGGACCAAGCACGAGTCAGAGAAGGGCTGGAGGCTTGTTCTCGTGACTTAGAGGAGATTTGACCTTGCCTGGATCGGTCTGGTGACCGATCAGGGAAGTTGGCACGATGTTTCCTCGTGGATCGGTCTGGTGACCGATCCAGCGATGATTGATCGGTCTGGTGACCGATCAGGGAGCACACAGTGACCTTGTTGGGCTACTGATCGACTCCTGATCGGTTTGGTGACCGATCAGGGAGCATACAGTGGGTTTTGGGAACCATACTGCTTGGCTCCTGATCGGTCTGGTGACCGATCAGAGATACTGTTCAGATCGTTCTGGTGAACGATCAATTGTCGCGGAGTTCTCCTTATAACCGATCAGGCTGGAGCCTGATCGGTCGGAGAGCTCCCTGATCGGTCTGCTGACCGATCAGGGCACAGCCTGATCGGTCTGGTGACCAATCAGGCCCTTGTGGTTGCGAAAGCTAGGAATCCCGGCAAAGCTATGGATCAGTCCGGTGACCGATCCACGATCCCTGGATCGGTCCGGTGACCGATCACTTTAATTCAAACGCGCTGTCAGACGCTCTGATCACGTCTGCTTTCTCTGCTCTTAACTACTGAGTGTTTTCTCTATTGATTTGCTGCCCTAATGAGCTACTATGTGTGCAGGTGACTCAGGGATCATCCAAGGGAAGTCAAACAAAGGCTTTAGCTACAGCAGGTTTGGCTGTTTGCTTTCGCAGGTTGTAACGTTCTCTGGCGTGAGCTGCAATGGCTGAGGAGCTGATGACCTGGGGCTCGACTGGAGGGGATTCAGTGAGTCCAGAGGAGGTCAGGGGTAGCTGGCTGTTGCAGGTGAGCAGCTGGGAGCTGCTGCAGAGGAGCGTGTGACCTAGCGATGGAAGCAGGATAAGCCATGGAGTGGAGAAGGAGCTCAAGGGTTCTCCACATCGAAAGCTTTGCTGAATCATCTGTTATGCACTACTATGAATCACTTGAAGCGATCTCTTACAAAGCTGTAATCTTGAGTCTGTGGAGGGAGTCGCGAGTGGATAAGCAAGCAAATGAAGAGCTGGTAGCCCTTGCGTTGGTGGCGTTGTGCTGTGCTCGGTGATCTGCTCTCACATTTCTCATCCTTGTGCTTTGCTATCGATCTGTAAGACCTTCCTTGTTGTCTCTGTGCTTAATTTCTAATACATTTGAGACCATTTGTGTGGAGAGGTTTCTCCACCAAGAAGGAGGATTTGATATCCGGATTTTCGAGGCTTGATCTGTCGACGATCAAGGGATCGCCCACCTTACGGGCACGCCAAGGAGTAGGGGCAAGTTATCCCCGAACCTTGTATATCCTTGCGTTAGAGTTTTGCTTGTTACTTAGTTTCTGCATATAGTTTCTGCACTTGTTTTGCTTCCGCTGTCTAACCTCTGAAGTGCAGAGAAAATCAAAACCTGCTAAGTTTCAAGTGTCTGGCTACATTCACCCCCCCCTCTCTAGCCATCCAAGTTCCAACACCGTGATTAGCTCTTTAATTTTGGCTTGCAGTTGGGCAACTGATTCTCCTTCTTCCATTCAGAGGTTGCTGAGTTGATTGTAGAGCATATCTTATTTTACCAGCTTTATTTCAGAGGTAACTTCATGAAGCTCCAGAAACTTTTCCCAAAGTTCCTTTGTTGATTTGTAGGTTCCGATGCGGTTGACTTCTTGCGTCGTCATCTTTGGGAGCTTTAAAACCTTTTTCCATTATTAAAAGTAATTCAAAGTCAGTTTTAAAATCCACCCTCGAATTTTGGTAGGTATATGACTGATCTGACCATTTCATCGTTGCTTCGGATGACGATTAGTCCTTCTGGAGCATTCTAGCTCTGATACCACTTGTTAGGATCATATAGGTCAACAAGCGGGGGTGGATTGACCCTAACATAGAAATTGAATCTTGTCTTGCTAACAAAGATAGAAGTTAGTCCATAAACAAAATGATAACATAAATAAATAGTAACAAAAACAAGATATAAGGCACAACCAGTTACTTGGTTGCAATCATGAAGGTTGCTAATCCAAGGCAAATAAAATCTCATTCTCTAGATGTACTCCTTGGGGCGGAGAAGTCTCTTATATAAACTAGAACTCAGAATGGCAAAGAAAACTAGAACAGAATTTGTGTACAATTGATTTAATGAAATGAACTGAGTTTAGGGTATATTTATATCCCCCATGAAAGTTTATCGAAGTGTTGACGTGGCGTTTCTCGGGCACCCGAGTGCACACGGGCACTTGACATGTGGTTAAGGTACGGTTATTAAACGACTAGTTCTCGATAAAGTTTGGACACACAGGGGCCCGAGTCAATTCAAGCGCCCGAGTCCAACCGGGCGCCCCCATTCACGGGTGCCTGAGTTTGACAGGTCAACAACATGTTAACAAACCTTCTAGCGGGTTTTCTCGATAATCTCGGGCCTTCTAGAGTTGGGCCCACTCGAACCCTCCTCTAGCCTTCTCCTCGAGCATGCTTCCTCTCGGCTTCTCATCCCTCGGACATCGCGCTTGTCCTTCTCGCTCCATTGGTGTACAATTCTGCAAATCTCCACATCCCTCAATTGCACCGAGCCCGTCGACTCCCTGCCTATGTCATCCTTCTCGATTGTTGCATCTTCCGCTTGACTTCCTGTGCTCCTATGATCCTGCACATTTAGGCATACAGATCAAATACCAACAGGACCTAACTTTAACTCGGTTAACCATATCAAAACTTACTTGGGATACTTACATGATGAAAAATCCTAGGGGGAGGTAACCTTCAGTAGTGAGAAGTGTTAGATGAGTGAACTCAAAGTAAGGGAAACCCCTAGGGGAGGTAATCCTAGGCAATGAAAAGTCTTAGAGGAGTGAACTCTATGTAGGAGAAATTGTTGGTCCCAGAAGCTCTAGATCGAATCTGATTTTGATAATGGAAAAGAGTTCAAAGTTAAGTTTGTATTGTGATCTAATGGATTTGCTATGTGTGCTGGAAAGTCCTAGTTTACCTAGGCACGAAGTCTTGACCTGTAGGGTTGAGCACGAAGTCCTAGCCAAGGGTTGGGCACTGAAGACCTGACCGAGAGTTAGGCATGAAGACCTGGTTCGAGGAATTGGGCATGAAGTCCTGGTCGAGGATTGGTCATGAAGACCTGATCCGGATGATCAGGCAGAAGATATAGCCGAGCGAGGACTATGGACAAAAGTAGGGATGGGTCATGGTATGGACATCCCGAGATCCTGAAGCTTCGAAGGTTGAGTAAAAGCCTAACCGAAGGTGCCAGTTGACAAAAGGTAACTTCTCTAGAGTGAAGTAGGTGATGACGTGTTCCCTAGAAGAGGGAACAATAGGCGTTGGTTCGACCTAGGATTTCATTTGAAATTAAAAGTCAGAACCAGACAACTCTAGCTATTAATCATTCATGCATTTAACATATATTATTATGTTCTTGGACTAACCTTGATTGCAGGCCAAGGAGACCAGCTGGCTATGATCAAGGGTGCCTGAGAGGACTCAGGCGCTCGTGAGCCAGGTGCCTGAGAGGTCTCAGATGCCCGAGAAGCTAGGCGCCTGAGAGGACTCAGGCGCCCAGAGGCCTTTTTCTCAGTGTTGGCAAAGCTAAGTTGACGGTAACTGGTTGGATATGCCACATCAGCTCCCAGGTGCCCCAGTTCTCCCAGGCGCTTGAGAAGGGTAGAGTTTGGCCGAGTCAGTGGATAACGATGCGACTGAACCGTCGACGTGGAGGGCGCCCCTATAGCCTCTCGGGCGCCCAAGTACCAATATAAAATGGGTTTCACCCCCTTGCTTTCATACATCAATTCAAGCACTCAAATACACTGTGATAAAGCTTCCATGCTCAAGTTATCTGTGCCAAAAAAGTTCGAGATCGATGATACACCGCCTCTACAACGAAAAGATCTTCTCTTCCTTTAAGTGTCGTTGGTATAAAATTTCCATTTCATTTCTATACTTAACTGTTCATATTTATAATTCATTTTATGGATTATAGTATTACCCAACGAAAATGGTCAAGGACCATGGGCCTTGGAGTAGGTGCCATCATAGACTTCGAACCAAGTAAAAAAATAAAATGTTAGTCTTGTTTTTAACTTGTAACTTTTCGTATTTCCGTTGTGTCAAATCTGATTTACATCCAAAAATATATAATCGATATTCACCCCCCTTTATCGATCACAACGATCCCACAAGTGGTATCAGAGCGGGTTGCTCAATCTCGGTGAAACCACCAGTAGAGCATTTTTTTCGGATTTTCTCATTGTTTTTCAATAAGAAAAGGTATTCTTGCCTTTTTCTAATATTTCTTTTCGGTTATTTTTTGATCGTCGATTTTTTCATTTCTTGAAGTTGGTGAAACACCACTCGAGATTTATTATTTATAAACTTTTATACCGCACTACTAATCCAAGGCCTAGTCTTGGAACCAGTTTGTTGTTTCTGTTTTTTGTCCAGGACTTTCCATGGCCCAGCAAGGTTACAACACTGCTCGATCTCCTCTCTTCTCAGGAGAGGATTTCAATTACTAGAAGAGCCGCATGGAGGTCCACCTGAAAACTTAGGTGGAAATATGGATAATCATCCAGGCCAGACTGAAAATCCCAAAGAATGCACAAGGCGAACTTCTGGGATACATTGAGTGGGATGCCCCACTAAAGAAGAAAATTAAAGCAGTCACAAAGGCAACACAGACCCTCCAGTGTGGCGTTACAATGGAAAAACTCAATCGCGTCAGCCCCTTCAACAGTGTAAAGGAGCTCTAGAACAAATTGATTGAGGTACACGAAGCGATGTCAGACACCAAAATTAGCAAGCGGGATCTACTCCTTAACAAGATATACAACATTAAGATGTAGGACGGCGAAATTGTTGGTGCAAGATGCATCAGTGATGTCCTCCTGTAAGTGTTTTAATGTTTGACAATACACTTAAGTCAGTGATACATAGAACAAGGGAGGGTGAGCAAAGAAGGAGTAACCTAAGTGGAAGAAAAGTCCTAGTTAACCTAGGCATTAAGACCTGGTGAGTGAAGCTGTGCACCGAAGACCTGCTCGGAAGGTGGGCACTAAGTCCTGATCGAGGATTGGGCACTAAGTCCTGGCAAAGGGCTGGGCACCGAAGACCTGCTCGGAAGGTGGGCACGAAGTCCTGGTCGAGGATTGGGCAAGAAGACCTGGCCGAGGGTTGGGCACCGAAGTCCTGGTCGAGGACTGGGCAAGAAGACCTGGCCGAGGGTTGGGCACCGAAGTCCTGGACTTAGGGTTTGGGCATGAAGTCTTGGTCTGAGGGACTGAGCAACTTAGCTGAGCGATGACTAAGGACAGAAGTAGAGACGGGTCAGGGTTCGGACGTCTCGAGATCTGGAAGTATCGGAAGCTAAGCAAAAGTCCACCCGAAGGACTGGGTGGCAACCGTCTCCTGAATGGAGTAGGTGAAAGGCGCGTTCTCGGGGGTGGGAACTTGCATCGGTTCGACCTACGGTTTTGTGGAAATCCGAAGTCCAAACCATGTCCTTAAGGCTAACATTGTATGTATATTTGCTTTGTGTTTGTGTATCTTGCAGGTACCAAGAACCGGAGACACAGCAGGTAAGAGGCTGGAAACTAGCCAACCCAGGCGCCCCTATTGATGGGGGCGCCCAGATCAAAGGGTAAAACCCAGTGTTGGGTTGAAAGCCTTGAAGCTAGGTGCCCAGTATGATGGGGGCGCCCAAGCCAAAGAGCAAAAGATGCAGTTTTGTGAAGAAGCAGAATAGGGTTCGAGTTAGGCGCCCGGGATGAGACGGGCGCCCAAGGTGAAATCTGTATTTGCTGTTTCGAGGTCAAAACACAGATAAGCCTTCACTCAGGCACCTGGGAGGTCCGGTCCGGGGTGCCCTGGTCAAAGGTTTTATCAGCTGCGGTGAGGTCGGCGCAGGGATAAGGTTTGACCAAGTCGATAGGGGCGCCCCCAACGTATCAGGCGCCCCCAGGAGCACTATAAAAGGGGCTTCGACCCCTCTGCTTCAGACATAACTGCTAAGATCCATTCTGAATGTTCTGACCAACGACAAAGCGCTAAAGACGAGGCTCTATGACCGGGAGGCTCCAGGAGGAAGTGCGCGGCACTTCGGAGATCCAGATCGGCCAAGCTTCAACCTTGTTCTAGTCGGTTTGCATTTTATTGTTCCGCATTTAATTTTCGATATTTGTGCTTGTAATTATCAACTGTAAGACGGGTTTTCTCCGCCTCCGTAAATTCCGAAAAGGAGACCAATAGCGGACTCACGCCGAGTACATAGGCCTTCAACATACTGACCTAGGGGGTCGAGAACCAAGTAAATAAATCCCGCGTGTAATTTGTGTTTTGTTTTGTTCTTTATTTTTCTGTTTTCCGCTGTGCTACTAACACTCTAAGTGTAGAACGATCGAACATTTACGAGTTTTCTACGAAGTTTTTCACAGTCGATATTCACCCCCCTCTATCGACGGCACCGGTCCTACAGAAATCACTGCACAACTTTATGCACGTATCCATGAGCTAATAAACGGTCTTCACACCATCGGCCACAAGGTAGAAAATTGGAACTTAATAAGGAATACTTTAAACTCTTTCCCCAAAAACTCTTTTTGAGCATCTATGGTAGATGCTTACAAGCTTTCGAGGAATCTTTGAAAAATCAAATTAGATGAGTTATTTTTAGAACTTGAATTACATGAGCAGACCAGCTCTACACAAGTCGAGAAAGGTGTTGCTCTTGTTGCAGGTAAAGTTTCGGGCAAAGTAAAGAAGAAAAAGCTGCAACTGATATCCGATTCTGATTCCAACTCGGAATTCGTCGATGACGACATCAACCACCCCGAGCTAGTCAACATAGCTCGGAACTATTATAAGATGTTCAAAGGGTAGAGAAAGAAGAAGAAGAAGGTTCAGTCAAAGGATGATCCAACTGAACCAAGCACCAGTCAAAAGGGCATGACTGACATCACCTGTTATGGGTGCAACAAGAAGGGTCACTTCAAATCGAAGTGTCCCAACTTAAAGGAGGCTACGAAGACACGGAGAAAGAAGGGTCACTTCAAATCGAAGTGTCCCAACAGATTTTTTTTTAAATTGTTTGGGGACATGTTCTATGTATTTAGGGGTTAAGATCATAGAATTTAGGGGTTGGGTTATGTGGGTTTTAGCCAAAAAGATTTTTTTTCTAGGGTTCAAGATAGAAAATTGGCGATGAATCCCCGGATTCATCAAATATTTGCGACGAATCCTTGGATTTGTCACAAAATTTAATTTTCTAAAAATAAAAAAAATCTTCGACCTAGAGAACTCGGATTGACATTAAAAAAACATTTCTATATGTTTGTATCGATCACTTGATGACACAAATAACCTCAAATATCAATTCCACCCAATATATTTTTTTCATAATTAAATCAATTCCATGGAATAAGACTTAATGAAAAAAAGTTAGAGTTTCAAAATGCTAAAGTCATTTTATATTAAACAATCATTGATCTCATTAGGCCAACTTGGTTGTAATACCCGTGCTAAATGAGGCAGTTGCCTCTTTGCACATTATATATATGAACCTTTTTAAAAAAAAACAATCATTGATCTCAAAATATTAAATGTAATTTGTGTTTGAGACATTTATGTCATTAGGAGATCGGTATGAATATATAAGAACTTATATCATGTCAATCTGAGATCTCTAGGTCGATATGCGACATTTAGAAGGCATTTGTTTTAAAATAATTAAAATTTACAATTTGCGATGATCACCATATTCATTGAAAAATTTAATTTTCTAAAAATTTAAAAAATGTTTTAAATGTCATAGATGCACCTAGAGACATCGGAATGACATTAAACAAGTCTCTATATGTTTATATCAATCTCCAAATTACCTCAAATATCAATTCCACTCAATATACTTTTTTCATAGTTAAATCAATTCATTGGAATAATGACTTATTTAAAAAAGTTAGAGTTTGAAAATGTTAAATTTATTTTGATATTAAACAATCATTAATCTCAATATATAACATGAAATTCATGTTCATGATCATTTATGTTATCAGGAGATTGATACAAACATATAAGAACTTGTTTCATGTCAATCTGAGGTCTCTAAATTGATCTAGACATTTAGAAAGCATTTATTATTATTTTTAAAATAATTAAAATTTATGATGAATCCTTAGATTCATTGCAAATTAGCGATGAATCCTCAGATTTGTCATAAATTTGTGACAAATCTGAGGATTCATCACAAATTTAATTTTCTAAAAGTAAAAAAAAAAGAGCATTTTAAATGCAGCAAAAGGAGCTAGAGATCTCAGATTGACATGGAATAAGTTTTTATGTGTTTAAATCGATCTACTGATGACACAAATAACCTCAAATATCAATTTCACCTAATATATTTTTTTCGGAGTTAGATAAATTCCATGGAATAATGACCTAGTGAAAAAAGTTAGAGTTTGGAAATTTTAAAGTCATTTTGATATTAAACAATCATTGATCATGATATATTAGGTGAAATTCATGTTTAAGGTGATTTATGTTATCAGGAGATCAATACGAATATATAGGAACTTCTTTCAATTTAATCCAAGATCTCTAGATCAATCTGCACCACTTAGAATGCCTTTACTTTTATTTTTAAGATAATTAAAATTTGCGATGAATTCTCATATTCGTCGCAAAATTTAATTTTCTAAAAAAAGCCTTCTAAATGTCGCAAATTAACCTAAAGACTGTTGGTGCAGAAAGCATCCAAGTCAAACCTGTGTTTTGATAATGGCAACAGGGTTGAAAAGTTAAGTCTTACTTGTTATCTAACATGTCACTCTAGTGTGCAGGGTAAAAAGTCCTAGCGAAGGACTGCTAGGCACTGGCGAAGGAATGCCAGGTCACAAAGCCCTAGCGAAGGACTGCTAGGCACTGGCAAAGGAATCCCAGGGTGAAAAGCCCTAGCGAAGGACTGCTAGGCGTCAAGCGAAGGACAGCTTGGGACTGAAGCCCTAGCGAAGGAATGCTAGGCATCGGGCGAAGGACAGCTCGGTATCCAAGACCTGGCAAAGGACCGCTAGGCAAAAGTCCAACCAGAGGAGCGGTTGGCATCAGGTAAATTCTCCCGAGAGGAGTAGGTGAGGACGCGTTCCCCGTCGAGGGAACAGTAGGCGTCAGTTTGACCTAGGGCTCCATTTTGGAGGCCCAAAGTCAGAACCAAGACAGCTAAGGTTGTATAAACATAATACTCTAATGCTTTATATTGTTTTGGTCTAACCCTGGATGCAGGACCGAAGGAACGTGTGTCTGCAGCTCAGAATACCCAAAGGAGAGAGGCAAGTAGATGAGCAGGGTGCCCTCAGTGTCCCGGGTGCCCCCAGGGGCAACACAAAACAAGCGAAGCAACAAAGGCTTCGGCTGACCACTAGCCGGGGCACCCCCAGTAGCCAGGGCTCCCCGAACGCCCAGGGCGCCCTCAGTGCCCAGGGCGCCCCGCGCCTACGCCAGCGAAGCCGATTACCCTTATCCAGCCGAGAAGCCCGCGCTGAAGGAGTCAAGCAGGGCGCCCCCAGCATCCAGGGCGCCCCCAGTGTTAAACCTCATCCCTATTCGAGTGGGATAGAGGTTGACCGAGCGAAGCTCGGATCGCGTGACACGTGGGGGGGCGCCCCCGACGTCCAGGGAGCCCCGAGGTGCTATAAATAGCACCCAACGCCCAGGCTTTCGAAAACAACTTCGATTCAACGCTTCTACGCTCTTCTGCTCTCGCGCCTCGCTCCGGAAACCTCCCAACTCGAGCCGACGACGTCCCGCTGCTCCGAAAAAGACAACCTACATCGGACGTCGGTAAAAGAAGAGCTTTTTATTTGTTACGTTTACTGTGCTATATTTGTAACTCAATACTGTAAACTGACTTGCGAACTTATAGAATTGCCCGCAGAAAACGGTCAACGACCGTGGGCCTTAGAGTAGGAGTCGACCTAGGCTCCGAACCAAGTAAAAATCACTGTGTTTGCGTGTTTTGTTTTTTTTTTATCTTCAGCTGTGCAAATTCTCTATCTTAAATCCGAACGCTTTCCGATATTCACCCCCCCTCTATCGGTTCTCTCGATCCAACAAGTGGTATCAGAGCGGGGAAGTTCAAATTTGGTGCAACCACCAGTTTGAAAATTTTTCAGATTTTTTTTCTTTTTCTCGTTCGAATTTCTTCTAAATTTTTCGTTCGAATTTTTTTCCGTTAATCGAGGTTGGTGCAACACCCCTCGATATTTTATTTTCCTTATCCCGCACTACTAATCCAAGACCAAGTCTTGGGAAATTTTGTTAGTTATTTTTTTCAGATTAAATGGCCATGCAAGAAGGATTCAGCACCGCCAGACCTCCACTTTTCAGTGGAGAAGACTTTTCCTACTGGAAAAGTCGAATGGAGGTCCACCTGAAAACTCAGGTGGACATGTGGATTATCATTTAGTCTGGACTGGAGATTCCCACAAATGCTGAAGGACTACCTCAAAGCTACACAGAGTGGGACACCGCTCTAAAACAAAGAATCGAAGCAGATGCAAAGGCGACCCAGACCCTTCAATGCAGCTTGACAAAGGAGGAGCTGAACCGGGTGGGCCCCTTCAACAGTGCCAAGGAGCTGTGGGCAAAATTGATCGAGCTGCACGAAGGAACATCAGACACTCGGATCACTAAGAGAGATCTGCTCCTAAACAAATTGTATACCATCAAGATGGTCGACAATGAAACAGCAGCCCAGCTTCACGCACGAATCCAAGAATTGATGAACGGTCTTCACACTATATGTCACAAGGTCGAAAACCGTGACCTAATAAGGTATGCTTTAAATGCTTTCCCTAGAAACACCTTGTGGGCATCTATAGTAGATGCGTACAAGGTCTCAAGGGATCTTTCAAAAATAAAATTAGATGAATTATTTTCCGAATTAGAACTTCATGAACAGACTAACTGCAATATGGCCGAGAAAGGTATTGCCTTTGTTGCAGGAAAAACTGGAAGGACAACAAAGAAGAAGCCTCAACCTGAACCCGAGTCTAACTCAGACTCAGACTCAGAAGACGAAGAAGGAGATCGACCTAAGCTGGTCCGATTGGCCCGAAGCTACTATAAAGAATTAAAGAACCAAACCAACAGAAGGAAGGCCAACCGAAGAAAGGACGAACCAGATGAACCCACAAATGACAAAAACAAGCCCAACGTGACTTGCTACGAGTGCAAGAAGAAGGGCCACTACAAGACGGAGTGTCCAAACCTAAAGGAGACCAAAAAGATAAGAAGAAAGAAAGCGCTCCAAGCAACCTGGGACGAATCTTCATCAGAAGAAGAAGAAGAAGCACCCCAGTCAAACCTACTAGCCCTGACCGCCTCAGAAAAAGTCGAGACCGAGTCAGAGTCAGAGCAGGACGACGGCAGACTAACCTTTTTAGAAGACGGCGAGATCAAGGTAAGTGGTTTCAATAGAAGTCAGTTAAACGAACTTATTTCATATCTTTCTCGAGATTTGGCGAAAGCCAAACTCCGAGTCGAATCCCTCCGACAGGAAGTAAAACTCCTGAAAGAGGGAGATGACTCTAAATCCTTAACCGAGAAAGTTCAAGAAGGAACTCCTACTCAAGTTGAAAAACTTGAGAAAGAGAACTCCTCCCTGAAAACTCAGGTTAAGGATCTTAGAGATGCCTTAGAACGATTCACTTCTGGTTCTAAGGGTCTTGACATGATTCTTGGAAAATAGAAGTCCGTTCTAAATCGATCTGGACTTGGCTATAGAACCAAGTCCCGACAAAGATCTTACCTTGCTGTACTGAATCAGTCTAGAAGTAAAGTTCAGGCATGGGTACCTAAACTGTACCTGAACAAACCAACTGGATCAAATCAGTATTGGATCCCCAAGGACAAGATTCACATCTTGCCTAATCATTACCGTGGCTTTAGTCCAGGGGGAGCCAAACTGAAAACTATATTCATTGTTAGATAAAATCCAACTTTCTTTTTTTTTTATTGCATGTTTGCTTGTTTATTTAATTTCTGCAATTTACCATGCTTAAACTTAGGTTAGTATAAGGACTGAACTGTAACGCCCGACCTTATATCTACCCTTAAGGCGGGGTTACGGGTCCATACATTCATATCATTTATCAAGGTAAGCATGTATATCCAAACAAAACAATTACAATACATGAACTCGTAATAAGCATGCTCATTGAAGACTAATTTACCAAGCAAGGTTTTTCATTTCTTTTATATCTACATGCATTTACAACCTAATATGAAGAGCATTTAACACACTATAGCATGAAATCTCAAGTAAGAATATAGCAAGAGTTATCTAGTCTTAGATGCATGCAAAAGAAGCATATACAAAAGAAGCATTCCTAAGCAACCGAAAATAGTAAACATCTAGCATTTTACTGAGCATGCATACTATAAGAATTAGACATTAATAATAGTATTATCTAACATGACCTAGGTTCCATATCTCTAACAGTAGAGTAGTCACAATCGTCATATATTCAGAGTATAGTAATACAATTTCAATCTTCTATCGGAAGCAGTTAGATTCTAGACAAACTAAGGTAGATAGAATCTTTCATCCTTTCCCGAGCCATCACCACACACATCCTCTAGCCTTCCCTCTGCCTCTTCCTTTAATTCGAGTATTTCTTACCGCTATCTGCAGCATAAGAAACAACATGAACTAGTAAGCAAAACATGCTTAGTAAGAATCCGGGCCTACTCGCAAAACCATATCGATACATCATATCATGTACTCAGTAATCAAGATAGAACAAGATTATAAGCATTATAAGCATCTCATCGAAGCATCATAAGCATCACATCAAATATCTCTAAGTACTTACAGAACAAGATCACATGATGAGAAAATGTTTTTCAAAAAGTTCCATAATGGTAAGTACTTCAAAATATCATATCATCATCTAGGGCTCAGTTGTAGTACCACATCATGCGCGTTCCCTAATAAATTGGGGTAGCGAGCCACCAATCTAATTAGAGCAGGACCCTTCCGTCCTACCAATACCATGACCTTCAGTTAACATGCACATTGGATTTGTTTAACGACCCCCTTCCGAGTCGGGTACACAACTTTCAAAGTAAAGTAATTTATCATGCAATTACTCATATATGTATATGCCTAAAGGTACTCTTAATCACTTCTCAAAGGGACACACCACACATTCGGGTGCTCTTGATCCCCTAGGGACACACCACACATTCGGGTGCTCTTGATCCCAGTTTCAATAGAGTAACCCTTTTTAAGCATATTATCAAACACATCATGTTCATATCATCAAGGTGCCCCATGGGCTATAAGGCATGCTTTTATACCTAACAAGATAGGTCACATAAATTATACACACATCACATATGTAGTAGCATGCTTCATGGTCTCATTAGGTACTTCCCAACCCTAGAATTAGGGTTGGCCGAAACATACAAGTAAGGGGATTTGGTTTTCCAAGCAAGCATTCATTCAAGCATTTCTACAAACACCTCAAGTACCTTTCATGTTAACAATTGAAACATGGTTTATATCTCATATTGGGATTAACATCCACTAACCCTAAATTACAAGAGGTGGCCGAATGATAAGGTGGGGTTTCTAGGGTTTTTGGACAAGTCATCATTCACAAAACAACACACATATATATACAACATTTTATCTACCATTCTAATCATGGGAACATAATAGGATAGCAAGCCACACAAAACCCTAACTTTTCTTCTTTGGCCGAAAGTTGTAGGGCACTAAAACCCTAATTCTTGTTATCACACATGATGGAAAAATAACATAAATTCATACCCTAAGTTCCTAGGGATATCCTCATGCATCAAGAAGCAACCAAAGCCCATAAGTGGGTGGTGGCCGAAACTTTGTAGGGTACCAAACCCTAACTTTTGTCCTTCCAAAAATATTTGGGAACAACACATATGTATATAAAATCCCTAGGGTTACTAGCATGCATCAAAGTTTGATCAAAACCCTTCTCTTGGACCCCTTACAAGGAGTGGCCGAAACTTCCTTAAGGAAGTCCTTGTGATTTTTTTTCCAAAGAATTAACCAAGCATACATTCAATAGCAATTATGCCACAGGCGAGAGGACACTTACATCCTAGCGCTGGAAATTTCTTTAAACCGTAGGGTACCCTACACTTGGAGGGTATGTGAAGATCCTCTTTTCTTCCAAATTTTCCTCTAGGTTCCTTGGTCTTGGTAGAGAGCAATGGCACTTGGACTCTCCCTCTTGCAATTACCCTAGGGTTAGAACCCTAGGATGATGTTTTCGAAAATGGAAAAAGGGAAGAAGATGAAGGAGGTTTCGGTTTTGGAAGAGTGAGGAAGAAGATAAAAAAAAGAGGAAGTTATTCCAACTCCCTTATTTATACTTCTCTCATGAAAAGACATGTCTCTTCACTCTTACCCACTTAACAAGCATGTTCCTTATTCCTTCTACATGAAATATTGCTTGGTTCATTGGTTATGACATGGTGAGTGCAAGGTCTAAGGTTCAATCCTTGCTTCCTCCTTTCTAGCTCTTCTTTTTATCCCAATTTGCACTAACCCATGTCAAAGCCCATTAAACCAAGCCCATCATGAAATTTCATAATATGAATAATATTTTATGAATTCAGAATATTTCATAATATTCCAAAAATATTATTTCATAATATTTTTAATATTCCATATTCATGAATATAATATTTCATGCTAATATTTCATGATAATAATATTTCATGAATATAATATTTCATGCATTCATAACATTTCATATCATGTGATTGCATGAAATTCATATCATTTCATTATAACCATTTTCATACATTGTCATGATTTTACATTGACAAATTTGGGGTACTTTGATCGCATCGTATCTTCCTGTTCCCAGGTGGCTTCTTCGAACTGCTTGTTCCGCCACAGAACTTTTACTAAGGATATTTCCTTGTTCCTTAGCCTTTTAACTTCCCGATCGAGGATCTGGATCGGCCGGCGTTCGGAACTAAGGCTCTCCTGTTCTTGCACTGGTGGGGGTTCTATAATTTGACTCGCATCAGGGGTACACTTCTTGAGCATCGACACATGGAAGACGTTGTGAACGGCCACCATCTCTGGCGGTAACTCCAGTTCGTAGGCCACCTTGCCTACTCGTCTCAAAATCTGGTAGGGTCCCACGTATCGTGGACTCAGTTTCCCCTTCTTTCCAAATCTCATCACCCCTTTCATAGGGGCTACCTTCAGAAATACCGAATCCCCAACCTCGAACTCGAGCGGTCTGCGTCGCTTATCAGCGTAGCTCTTTTGCCGACTCTGAGCAGTCTCTATCCTCTGGCGGATATTCTTTATGGCTTGAGTGGTCTCATCAATAATATCGGTCTGGAGTCCCATCTCCCTCTTTTCACCACTCTCATGCCAACATAAAGGAGATCTGCATTTTCTTCCGTACAGTGCTTCGTACGGGTGCCATCCCGATAGTAGCCCTGATAACTGTTGTTGTAAGCAAACTCTGCCAGGCTCAGGTATCGACACCAGCTTCCCTTGAAGTCCAAGGCGCAAGCTCGCAACATATCTTCTAGTATCTGGTTTACTCGTTCAGTCTGCCCGTCAGTCTGGGGGTGAAAGGCTGTACTGAACTTCAGCTTCGTGCCAAGGGCCTTCTGCACGTGTCCCCAAAAATCAGAAGTAAATCGACCGTCTCGGTCAGAGACGATGGTCTTGGGAACCCTGTGTAGTCGGACAATATCCTTGACGTACAGTTGAGCCAACTGCTCAACTGAATAAGTCATTCTGATAGCCAGAAAATGCGCAGACTTGGTCAGCCGGTCCACAATAACCCATATACTATCATATCCATTCGTAGTCCGAGGCAGCCCTGATATGAAATCCATAGATATGTCCTCCCATTTCCACTCGGGAATAGGTAGAGGCTGCAGAACTCCCCCAGGTCTCTGGTGTTCTGCTTTGACCCTCTGGCAGGTCAAACACATGCTAATATAATGGGCTACATCTTTCTTCATGCCAGACCACCAAAATTTGCCCTTCAGGTCTTGATACATCTTGGTAGACCCAGGATGCATCGCATAAGGTGTGCCGTGGGCTTCCTCGAGTATCCTCGTCCGTAAGTCGGAGTCGTTGGGAACACATAATCGATCCCGGAAATATAAAACTCCGTTCTCGAAAATCCGGAATCCCTCGTCCTTACCTTCGAGAATTTCCTACCTGATTCTTCGAAAACTCGGATCAAGATTCTGCTTCTCCAAAATACCATCAAATAATGTCGGCGCAATCTGTAGAGTAGAAAGTCGTCCCGATATTATCTCGATTCCGAAATCCATAATCTCTTCCCCTAAGGGTCGTGACAAAGCTGATAAAGACAACAATGCAGCACAAGATTTTCTACTGAGAGCATCTGCTACCTTGTTGGCTTTTCCTGGATGGTACAAGATCTCACAGTCGTAGTCCTTGACCAACTCGAGCCATCGGCGTTGTCGCATATTCAGGTCTTTCTGGGTGAAGAAATACCGCAGACTCTGGTGATCAGTAAAGACCTTGCACTGAGTGCCATATAAATAATGCCTCCATGTTTTCAGCGCAAAGACCACCGCTGCTAATTCCAAATCATGGGTAGGATAATTCTTTTCATGTTCCTTCAGTTGCCTAGAGGCATAGGCAATTACCTTCTCATTTTGCATAAGTACAGCTCCGAGTCCAAGTTTGGATGCGTCGCTGTACATATCGAAACCCGTATCATTTTCGGAAGAGTCAATATAGGAGCGCTAGTCAGTCTCCTTTTCAGTTCAGAGAAACTCTTCTCACATTCCTCGGTCCAAGTATATTTCTTATCTTTCTTTGTAAGAGCTTTCATAGGGGCTGCAATCCGGGAGAAATTCTCTACGAATTTTCTGTAGTAACCTGCTAACCCCAGAAAACTTCTGACCTCACTGGCATTCTTGGGTCTGGACCAGTTACTTACGGCCTCAATTTTAATTGG
>JAGFNQ010005607.1:136524-205612 GCA_024364735.1 Boesenbergia rotunda | reverse complement strand
ATTGGAAACCAAACTCCTTTACTTGTGAGTTTCGGCCAACCTGTTCTAGGTTAGGAAGTACCTAATGAAACCATGAAGCATGCTACACTTACATGATGTGTGTATAAATTATGTGACCTATCTTGTTAGGTAAAAAGCATGCCTTATAGCCCACGGGGCACTCTTATGACATGAGCATGATGTGATTGAGATGTGTTTGATAGTATGCTTAAAAAGGGTTACTCTATTGAAACTGGGATCAAGAGCACCCGAATGTGTGGTGTGTCCCTAGGGGATCAAGAGCACCCGAATGTGTGGTGTGTCCCTTTGAGAAGTGATTAAGAGTACCTTAGGCATATACATATATGAGTAATTGAATGATAAATTACTTTACTTTGAAAAGTTGTGTACCCGACTCGGAAGGGGGTCGTTAACAAATCCAATGTGCATGTTAACTGAAGGTCATGGCATTGGTAGGACGGAAGGGTCCTGCTCTAATTAGATTGGGCTCGCTACCCCAATTTAGGGAACGCGCATGATGTGGTACACAACTGGGCCCTGGAGATATTGTATTTTCAAGTACTTACCATTATGGAACTGTTTTTGAAAACATATTATTTTCTCATTGTGAGATAATCTTGTTCTGTAAAGTATTAGAGATATTTGATGTGATGTTTATGATGCTTGATGAGATGCTTATGATGCTAATAATCTTGTTCTATCTTGATTACTGATACATGATATGATGTATCGATATGGTTTTGCGAGTAGACCCGGATTCTTACTAAGCATGTTTGCTTACTAGTTCCTGTTATTTTTCTTATGCTGCAGATAGCGGTAAGAAATACTCGAACTAAAGGAAGAGGCAGAGGGAAGGCTGGAGGATGTGTGTGGTGATGGCTCGGGAAAGAACGAAAGATTCTATCTACCTTGTTTTGTCTAGAATCTAAACTGCTTTCAATAATTGCTATTGAAATTGTATTGCTATACTCTGAATGGGTGATGACATGACTACACTACGTGATTGAGTTAGTGATATAGAACCTATGTTATGCTAGATAATACTATCATTAATGTTTAAATTTTGTAGAATGCATGCTAAGTAAAATGCTAGTTATTTACTAGTTTCTGTTTCTTATGAATGCCTCTTTTGCATGTATCTAAGACTAGATAACCTTTGCTATATTCTTATGTTTTATCTTGTTCAAACCATGTTTATTCCATGCTATAGTGTGTTACATGATCTTCCTATTAGGTTGTAAATGCATGTAGATATAAAAGAAATGGAAAACCATGCTTGGTAAATTAGTCTTCAATAGGCATGCCTACTACATTTCTTGTATGTAACTGTTTTGTTTGGATATACATGCTTAACCTGATTGTATGATATGAGTGTATGGACCCGTAACCCCGCCTTTAGGGTAGATATAAAGTCGGGCGTTACATACACCCAATGGGTTTGACCCCTTCAGGTGGATCAACCAAGGTCCAAACTTGGTTAGTGTACATGGATTCCATTTCGGATCTCATGGCTTCCAGCTATGACTCAGAATCTGGGCTCATCATAGCTTCCTGATAGGTGGTAGGCTCATTCTCAATGATCATAACGTCATCATGGTCAGGCAAGAGAAATGAATATCTCTCAGGATGACGACGTACCCTATCAGACCTGCGAAGAGGTAGGTCTACCTGAACAGGTTGTTGTTCCACAACTTCTTGTGTAACAATCTCATCCACAACTTCTTGTGGTTCCTGTTCAGTATCCATCAAGGGTTCAGTGCTATGGTCGTTGTCTTGAACTTCTTCAAGATCAAACGAACTCCCACTAGTCTTTCTAGAAACAAAGTCCCTTTCTAGAAAGACTCCAGTCTTAGTAACAAACACTTTGTGTTGACTGGGAATGTAGAAGTAATATCCCTTAGTTTCCTTGGGATATCCCACGAAATAGCACTTATCGGACTTGGGTCCCAGTTTGTCTGAGACTTGACGTCTAACATAAGCCTCACAACCCCAAATCCTCATGAAAGACATCTTGGGACTCCTCCCAGTCCATATCGTATATGGTGTCTTCATGACCACCTTTGATGGAACACGGTTAAGTGTGAACGCTGCCGTGTCTAGAGCATATCCCCAAAAGGATATAGGAAGATCTGCGTGACTCATCATTGATCGTACCATATCTAATAAGGTACGATTCCTCCTTTCGGATACACCATTCCACTGTGGTGTCCCAGGAGGAGTGAGTTGAGATAGAATCCTACACTCAGCTAAATAGTCACGAAACTCATGGCTCAAGTATTCTCCACCTTGATCTGATCGAAGTATTTTAATACTCTTGCCGAGTTGGTTTTGTACCTCATTTCTGAATTCTTTGAACTTTTCAAAGGACTCGGACTTATGTGTGATCAAGTACACATAACCATATCTACTGAAATCATCAGTAAATGTGATGAAGTATCTATAACCACCTCGAGCAGCAACATTGAAAGGGCCACATACATCAGAATGTATGAGTCCTAACAAATCTGTTGCCCTCTCGCTATGTCCACTAAAGGGAGTCTTAGTCATCTTGCCCAGAAGGCATGACTCGCATGTCTCATATGATTCAAAATCAAATGAATCCAGCAATCCATCCTTATGGAGCTGGGACAAACGACTCTCATTTATGTGGCCTAAGCGACAGTGCCAGAGATAGGTTGGGTTCAACTCATTTGATCTCAACCTCTTGGTACTTACATTATAGATAGGGCGTTCTAAGTCTAGAATGTAGAGTCCGTTGGTAAGATCTGCAATACAATAGAACATTTCATTTAAATAGACCGAACAACATTTATTCTTAATTATAAATAAGAAGCCTTTCTTGTCTAGACAAGAAACAGAAATTATGTTCTTAGTAAGTGCAGGTACATAACAACAATCATCTAGTTCCAGTACAAGCCCAGAGGGCAGAGATAGAAAATAAGTTCCTACAGCAACAGCAGCAACTCGTGCTCCATTGCCTACCCGTAGGTCCACCTCGCCCTTTGCCAATGCCCTGCTATTTCTCAGCCCCTGCACATTAGTACAAATGTGAGAAGCACATCCAGTATCTAATACCCACGATGTAGAAATAGAAAGGTTGACTTCTATAACATATATACCTGAATTAGAAGGCTCGCTTCTCTTCTTCTTAAGATCCTCCAGGTAGATCTTGCAGTTTCTTTTCCAATGCCCTTTCTCACCGCAATGGAAACAGGTGACATCCTTCTGCACCCCACCCTTGGGTTTAAGTGCTGCAGAGCTAGCTTTGCCCTTGGTTTGGGTCTTACCCTTACCTTTGGGCTTCCACTTACCCTTGCTTTTGCCCTTCTGTACCATCAGGACGGTACTAGGCTTGGTGAGATTAGGCTCAGCAGTTCTTAACATGTTGAGTATCTCGGGTAGTGGTTTGTCTAATTCGTTCATGTTGTAATTCATGACGAATTGATGGTAACCTGGCGGCAACGATTGCAGAATCAGGTCGGTAGCCAGCTCTTGGCCCAAGGGAAACCCTAGTCTATCGAGGTTCTCGACGTACCCAATCATCTGGAGTACGTGAGTTCCTACTGGGGTTCCCTCTTTCATTTTGCATGAAAAGAGGGCCTGAGTCACTTCGAACCGCTCATGCCTTGCCTGCCCTTGATATAATTGCTTGAGGTGGCCAATCATATCGTAAGCATTCATGTTCTCGTGTTGCTTCTGAAGCTCAGAGGACATGCAGCATAGCATTAGGCACGACACGTCTAACGCGTCGTCTTGATGCTTCTGATGAGCATCTCTAACACTACGGATGGCTGAGGGTGGTGGTGCTTCAGGAACTGCTTGCTCTAGAACGTACAGCTTACGTTCCTGTTTGAGGACTATCCTCAAGTTCTTGTACCAGTCCAGGAAATTAGCTCCAGTGAGCTTGTCCTTCTCAAGGACAGATCGCAGAGAGAGGGTATTCGCGTTTGAAGACATGACAATCTACAACAGATAAATACAGAGAATAAATATCATATTCTAGTAATCATCTAATTAGGCCTTTAATTAAATGATGCTCCCACTAAATTATAGGAATTTTGGTGGAATCAAGTCATTGGAGTGGTCAAACCACACTACTAGATCCGTACCAATTTACTATAATTTATGTGGGACAAGATCCACATCATACTATGCCTTGAGTTAGCTTTGGCTAAATCGCCCAAGACTTAGTATGATCGGTAGGTACTGATTACCAATTACATCTCTATGCAACTCTTGTTTATAGGATCAAGAATCAACATTTATGAATAATCTTGAGTTAGCTTTGGCTAAATCGCCCAAGACTATTGATAAATGCGATCTTGTCCTACCTTTCCAACTATTGGAGTATGCCTATAGTTAGGCTCGATCCAATTGAGCTAACTAGTTACTCAATCTAATTGAGCTCAATCTAACCCAAGCGTGATAGGCGGGACCAAGGTTGTCCCTCCGCATCCCACCATGATTAAATGCATTGCTCTGCTTTGGCAGATTCAACAATCACATATGATCGTGGTAGTGATGGGTATCAAGGCTCGTTAGGCATATACGAGTTGATTTCGATTTAGATCTAATCTAATCGAGGATGTGCATCACATCTAGGCATTTATGAAATCTAATTTAATCCTAAATGTGTATTATGTGCACATCAAAATGTGGTTCCCACATTACTTGTGCATCTCATACACTTAAGTTTATTTTTACTATTCTACATTATCATGCATCATATACATCACAAGCATAGCAATAATAAAAATAAACATAAGTGACTTGGTCATGGCCCTGCTAAGACCCTCTCAAGCCAATGAGAGGATCCGATGGTCAATCTAGGTCTAGCGGCTTCTCCAAGCGCTTCCTCTTGACCGTCTTGGTGTTGTCGGCTAGTTCTCCCGAGTCCAAGTTCTTCGGAATTTCCGTCGTCTTCACTTTTGTACATTACAAATTTTATACTCGAGTTACATTCGAGTCTAAATATGAAATACAACAGAAATAAAATATTAAAAGTCGACACGCAGGTCGCAAACACAATACAACACGCACATGTACAAAAACGGCGCGCAGGCCGTATTATGAATTACAACACAATTTTAATCTTATTAAAAATTGAGTTTTGGGCCATGACCATCACACTACTATATATAATTCAAAATTATGTAATTTTACAAATTTTATATAATTTTTCTACTGATTTTTAGAATTTTTCGAGTCACAACTCCGCGGCGGTCCCGGTAAGCGGGTTTCGGGCGTAATCGCAAGACAAGGCCCCTTGCGGGGTTAGGGGCAGCACCCCTACTCGAGAAATAACCTTCACGAGTGTCTTCTTGCGATTATACAGCGCCTTTACCCGCTGTCCCAAAATCCATTTGGGCGAAAATTGCCGTTTCGGAGAAGTTTTTCTCGGTGGCAAAGTCTACAAGTGCTTCGCACTCGTCGCTTTGCCTCTACGAGAAAAATACTCAAAAATCCTAAAATTCATGAAAAATTACAGAAGCATAAAATTATCTAAATTTTGTATCTAATACAAAAAAATAAAAACCAAAACGAGCACAAGCTTCGCTCGTGGCTCTGATACCACTGTAGGGTTTTTCGGGCCGCGAAAATCGCTTTTTCGCGTCGCGGAAACCCCGAAAGCCCCAATAGAAAGGATCCGAGCGAAGAAACCCATTTCAAAAATTACGAGTGCTCGTTTACATGCTTCAAAATTGATCTACAACCTAGATCTATTAGAGAAGAGAAACTACCTTCGATGCGTGCCCCGCAATTCCCGCTCGCTCCTCGGTTGGTGTCGGATCTCAAGGATGCAAAGTAGCAACCCTCTAGAAGTATCCATACAAGCAAGAGAGTGGAGAGGAGAGCCCAAAAGTGTGCTAGCCCTCCTTGGGGTCTCAGCAAGATGAGAGGAGAGGGAGAGCAAAAACAAAAACCAAGTTGGGAGAAGAATCGATCAACCACACACAAAAGAATCCTTTTTGTGTGTTTAAGTGGCAGGCCACTTAATGGCCATTAAGTGGCCGGCCACCATCTTAGGTAACCCCCATTTGAATTCAAAATTCAAATGGGGAGGTTACTTAGCCTTGATGATGATGCCAAGTCATCACTTGGTCAAGTCAAGGTGATGTGGCTTGAGTCAAGTCAAACTTACCTCTTATGGACTTTCCATATTTAGCCAAAGTCAAACTTTGACTTCATTATTCTCCCATGATTAGATTCATCTAACACTTGGATCAAACTCGAGTCCAACTAAAGTTGTCTAATTTGAGTCAAGTCAAACTTGCCTTTTATGGACTTTCCATATTTATCCAAAGTCAAACTTTGACTTCATTATTCTCCCATGATTAGATTCATCCAACACTTGGATCAAACTCGAGTCCAACTCAAGTTGTCTAATTTGAGTCAAGTCAAACTTGCCTTTTATGGACTTTCCATATTTAGCCAAAGTCAAACTTTGACTTCATTACTCTCGGTCCATCATATGGACTTATTCTCCATCTATTGCTCTATGTGTGTGACCCTATAGGTTCTTGTAACGTTGGCATTGCCCTTAAACCTATTTAAGGACATAAGCAATGAGAGGTATCTAGCAACACATCATTGCTACCCAAGTTACAAGAATGTCGAGATCCAACATCACCATTGTGACTAATAATTGTGACCATCACAATATGTGACAACGTCCTTCTATCCTCGATATCTAGATTGATCTTTCATGAGGCATAGACTGTGTCATCCTCAAATCAATCTATGTGTCTTGAACTCCAAGTAGACTCACTATAATCAAATAAGCTCAATATCTCATATTGCCTTATTTGGGCATGGCCATGCACTTAGTGATCTCACTCTATTAAGACTATGATATCTCTCCCGTCATATAGGAGGGATAGATCCCATCTACATCACTCACATCCCTCCGCATAATTTGTTATATACCCAGTAATCGCCTTTATAGTCCACCCAGTTACGGGTGACGTTTGACGAAACCAAAGTACATAACTCCTTATGTAGGGAACTATGGTGACTTCAGGTCTAAGGACTAATAGTCATACTAATAGTCACATGAGAAAGTATATGACACTCATATAACGATCCATGATACTTTCTCATGGCGGGCCATTCAGTATACATTCTCTAATGTATACCCATGTGTCAACTTGATATCTCATATCCATGACTTGTGAGATCAAGTCATCATGTTGACCTATATGCTAGTCTCTATGCATTAACATTGTCCTTGAATGTTAATACTTGACTAGGAATAATTAAGAGTAGTGTTCTTTATATCATCTCACTATCGATTCAACTAATCGATTGATATAGATAAGAACCTTCTACTCAAGGACGTTATTATACTAAGTTATTTGGCACCAATACACATAAGTACAATAACCATAAGAAATGCCTTTATATATAAGAAATATATATACAAGAATATGATACAATGAGTCCAAAAAGTGATCATCATATGATTGGCTCTAGGGCTCTCACTAACACTAACCTCCCAGGTTAGGATTTTCCAAATCATGCCTAATCATCGATCAGGACTTAATCATAATCATCCTCCTAAACTAAAATCGTTGTCAACACCAAAACAACAATCAGGGCCAGACTGCATCAACAAAATCAACTCCTCCTTCTTGATGCCTTTTAAAAATTCTTCCAGGAGGTTGGAGTCTGTTCAGATGGAGCACACACTCCGGAAGTCTTCTAGACCCTGCAAAACAATGTAATACCTCTCTCAAGCGTGCAGGGTAAGAAAGGAATAAAATAATATCAGTCTCTGCATGAAATGTATCCAAAACTGCATCATATCCAATGAAATCAATTCTTGGTGCCTCAATGAATTTTTCACAATTATTTTTTACACAAAATGCATCCAGAAACTCATCACAAATAATGAAATAAATTTTTGGCACATCAATATAAATTTCACAATTATTTTTCACCAAGGATGTATCAAGCAATGTATCACAGCCAAATAAATCAATTTTAGGTGCCTCTATCAGTTTTTCACAATTATTTTCTGCATAAGATATATCAAAAGACTCATCACAACAATCAACATCAATTCTAGGCACTTCTAAAAATTTTTCACACTCAGCATTTACATCTGATGTATCACAACATGCTTCAATTTCAACAATTTCTACACTAGGTACCTCTATCAATTTTTCACAATCAAATTCTACAAAAGATGTATCAATAAGTGTATCACCACCAATGAAATCAGTTTGAGGTACCTCTATGCAATTTTCAGAAAAAATAGGAGGAATACTTACCTGATCATGCTGAAAAATACCTCGAGGTTCTACAAGAATAGATGTATCCATAGCTCCCTCCTGGTCAAGTATATATTCCATCTCAGGCTCAAGTTCTGGTGGACACTCAACTAGAACGGGTGATCCTTGGGTTCTTGCTTCCACCATGCAAGTCCCTACACTTTCTGGTTCATTTTCTGAATCATCTAATGTACCAGTCAATTGCGGTGGTCCCTGGGGCTTAGTGGAATCCCCTACACCTGTAGAATCATCTCCTATGCATGCTCCTTTTGTAATATCTGCAGCAACAATATCAGAAAAATTAGGACCATCAATAATACTATCATAACAAAATAAAAGTTGAGAAGGGTCCTGTAGTGCTTCAAAATCTTCTTCTTGAGCTGAAAAATTTGGAAATGAATTTTGAACAAGAATCTCCAAAGGGATGCATGCTGTAGGTGCCCTGATTTTAATGATTTCTTCTTCTTCTTCCACCAAATTTGCAAGATCACTTGAAGAAGGACTTGGCCATGTCACCTTGAACTGATATAAAATCAACTCCGTGGCTGTTTTGAATGGGCAAATGGGATGCTGGAAATTTTTCAGGAAATTCAGCATCTGGAGTGTTTAAACTTGACACAACCTCTTCATTTCCCAAAGTTAGATCACCATCATACCCCTCAGAATTAAAAGCAGCTTGAGAAGATAATTGTTCTGATCTTTTGGCTTTTATCTGATTGAATTGATCAACCAATTTTGCAAACTGGTTGTCATAAAGCTGTTGTTGTTGTTGAAAACTTTGCTGTTATTGTAGGACTTGTTGAAACATCTCCTCCAGCCTTTGTGTTTGAGCCTCATTCTCATTAGGATTCTCAAAGCCTCCTTGGTTAGTGTGGAACTCCTTTTGGTCTTGAAATGTAACACAAGGCTGCTGAAGACCAAGAGTAGGCTATATATTCTGAAATTGGAACTGTTGGGGCTGCTCAAATGGTTGAATGGGCTGATTAAACTGTTGAAAATTGGGCTGGAATGATGGTTGAATTTGCTGAGAATTGTAGCCCTAGAAATTCTGTATTTGAGGTTGACATTGTTGATTGAAAGGCTGAAATGGTTGGGATTGAAAACTGGTTTTGAAACTGAAAATTTGGATCATATGGCTGTAAATGTTGAATAGGTTGTTGAAAATTCTGTATGGGTTGAAATTCTTGCTGCCATGGTTGAGGTTGAGGCCGAAATTGATTATTTCCTTGCTGAAAACTTACAAAAGGCTGCTGGAAATCTTGGTTAAGATGCTAAAAATTTGGGTTTGGTTGAACTTGATGGAAGGGTGGTTGCTGAAAATTCAAATTATCTTGACACCCTTGCTGAATTCCTTGAAAAAGTGATTGATCTTGTTGATAAGGTGGCTGAAATTGGGGCTGGTATTGCTGAATTGGTTGCTCAAAAACTGAAAATTATGGCTGCCCATTCTGAATTTGTTGGAAATTTGGTAGATTTGGCTGAAAATTTTGGAAAGGCTGACTTGGCTGACAATTAGGCTGAAAAAACTGATTTGCTTGCTGGAAATTCGCACAAGACTGTTGGAAATCTTGATTTGGTGGTTGATTGAAAGGTTGGTTCTGCTGAAATTGTGGACATGGCTGCTGGTAAGTAGATGACAACATTTTGAACTGGCAGTCCTGTCACAAAGCAAATAAGAAAAATGGTAGCAACTGTATACAAAAGATAAAGCACAAGAAAATAGATTCAAATGATATGCCCATAAGCACACAAGCAAAAATCAAACAAATCAACTAGTTGCTTCCCCGGCAACGACGCCAAAAATTTGATACCCTCAGAATAGGCTGTCACGAATGTGGGTCTCAAATTTAGATATTTATAAAAAGCTGGAAACCCTTTTTGCAATCAAAATATGAAAACGTAGTAAAGGGGCCACAAGTCGTATTTTTCCTAGGGCTAGTTGATGTTGTTTGATTCGCGCTCGAGTTTATGTGTCGTTGATAATTTTTGGGTTTCGAATAAGATTAGGTTTTGGTTGCAATCAGAAATTACAATGCACTAAAAGTCACACTTAGCTTGATGTCAATCGATGCCAAAACTTCTCTTGATACAAGAAATGCAGCAGCTAAAACTAATATTCAGAATGAAGCTTAAAATTAAAGAAATGAGCTGGCTGTGAAACAAGCTGAATTTGAATGCAATAGCTCACTAAAAGGGTCGTTTAACTACAGGAATTAAAGCTCAAAACCATGAATCATTAGCTGAATCTTCAATTAAAACAGATTCCATAGATGGTGCCAACTTGATACGCAAGGGAACAACCTTTGTGCCAAAAGCTTAACTAAATTCAGCTCTATAAATTGATGGGTAGCAATTGATGTGCAGCAATTGGATGGAAACAAACAATTGGAATACAAACTTCACAAGCATCTGAAAGTGCAGAGATTATAATTGGCACGCAAGAAAGGACTGCTGTGCAATTTGAAACCCAGTTTCAGAACTCAATCTCAATTGCTTTGGGATGAAACAACTGCAAGGGTAGTTCAGAAGTGGAAACTGAACTAAGTTGACACAATTTCATATATGTTAACTGAAGATTTCAGAAATGAGGATGTCCAATTCAGAAACAATTGAATGGAAGAAGTGGATTCAGAAATGCAGGACATTAATGTAAAAAATGCGGTAATAAAGCAAATGTGGGACTACAGAACTGAATGCAAACATTAAGAGGCAAATCAAATGCTAAAACTCACAAATCAGAATGCAAAGTAACAACTAATGCTCAGAAGAGGCTCAGAAAAAGGAATGCTCACCAATACACAATTAAGAAACTAACATGAACACTTGCAGAAATAAAATCGATAAGCAGGAATTAACTGATACATTACAAGCTAACTAAAATGTAGCAATGAAACATAAATGGGAAGCAAGCTCAGAAATGCATTAGCACACTAAATTCTGTATCTAATCTCTGGAATTAAACTAAACACAAATTGAATTCAATAGAAACTGCAAAAATCAGAAATGAAATGGCACGCAGCGACAACCTGATACGCAACAACTACCGAAATTACAGAAATGAAACTTAGTGAAGTATTAACTAAACAAGCTAGCTAACTACTGGAAGAACAGATTCGAACCACTAATTAAGCAGAATCAAGCTAGAAAAGTAAACTACAGCGGCTGAAACAAAAATTCAGAAACAGAAATAACATTCAGAAATGAAATTACAGCTACAAACTAAATTTAACTAAAGAATCTATCATCAACCCCTTCTCTCAGCTCAAGAACACCTTGTTCGTCACGCAAGGAAGAGCCTCGAACCCCTAAGCTCAACAAACCGATGGGAAAACTGAATCTGCGAGTCAACCAACTCAGCTCTGCTCAAATATGAAAACCCCTTCGATCTCCTCAATCTAGCTTGGTCCAATTGTTCTGATGGCTTGGGAATGATCCGAGCTTACCCGAGAACCCCTCCAAATAGCTCAGAATGATTAAGGATGGAACAAAACCAGATTCAAGGAAATCGATGGAAGAGTTGATGAGACCTCAATCATGCTCTGTTCTTGGGCAATTTAGGGCTGGAAACTTCACGGCATCAGCTTCCCAAAGATCTGGAACTTGATCTAAGATCAGAATTGATGGGTCGCGCCCCTTGGATTAAAGAAAACTTGAAGAAAATGCGAAGAAAAATTGAACATGAAGAACTGTGTGGCAAAGACGCGACAACGAAGGAAGCTGCGGAAATTTGATTAAGTACTTGGCATTGGACGACTCAGATCAATTTGAGGAAATCCAACGGCTGATCTTGCTCTGATTTAATCCAAACTTTGATGATGTTGATCAAGGGTCAGGATCTACCTCGTGGCAGCTCCGATCCTCCAGATGTGCAACGGATGGTCCAGATCAACTTAATCTTTGAATGGACAGTCTAGAGCCCTCCGAGCTTGATCCAACGGTTGAATGAGCTCTGATTGGGATGAAACCTTTAGATCTTAATCAGAGTACTTGATCAACCCTAACCCTAGCTCGGATTGCTTCAGATGGTCACGGATGGCTCAGATCTTGCCGCTTTTGAATCGGACGACCCAGATTAATCCGAAGCTTGATAACTCGATCCGGGTCCACTTCCGACTCAAGTTTGACCCAGTATGCCCTAGGTCCATGAACCTTTCATGCCTACAAAAATAGATCAAAAATTTAGTGGCAAAATAATTCAAATATATCAAGATTTGCAATTAAGTCCAAAATAAAAGTAAGTTCTAAAACCTAGGGTAATTTCACAATTAAGCAAGTAAAACATGGGTCAAATATGGATTTAAGCAACTAAAATAATCAATAAAATGGTACTTATCAGTCACCTAGCTTCCCTTTCTAGGATCCGGCTTCACTCACCAGGATTTAGTTCACCTAGCTTCACTCACTAGGATATCTTCAAGCTAGCTTTACTCGCTAGGACCTAGCTTCACTCACCAGGATTTAGTGCCCAACTTCACTCACCATGACTTAGTCCAACCTAGCTTCACTCACTAGGACCCGACTTCACTCACCAGGATTTCTTTCATCAAAATCACTTCTTTGCTAGTCATCATGATCCTAACTAGACTTCCTCCATTTTTCAGAATATAACTCCAAACCTCAAGTCCAGTTTGGTTTACTCCCTTGGTCAAACTGACCAACCCTAGGTTTTATTGATTCTACCAAACATCAGTTTCTATTTGGCTTAATCCTTTGTCAAGGTGATCAAACCTGGGTTTACCCTACCAAACATAAGTTCCTGTTTGATTTAACCCTTAATCACTTTCACTACCCTTATTTTGTCTGACATGTGTAATGACACTAACTTTAGTATATTGTCAAACATCGAAACACTGGAGGATGACTGTTGTCACTGATGCATTTTGCACCAACAATTTCTCCCTTTTTAATGTTTGACAATACTCTTAAGTTAGGTTAGGTTTAAGGGTTCTAGATTTAATACTTGGGAGAAATAAAAAAAAAATCAAACTTAGGCTCTCTCCCTTTTTTTTTGTTTTTACCCTAACTTAAATTTTTCTAACTTAAGCTCTCTCCCCCTTTGTCACACATCAAAAATCAAAAGGAATTAAACAAAAGAGAATGATTTGCACCAACAATATAAAAAGTAACTTCCCTAAGTCTGACACATCCAAGGAATCTTGTTGACTACAAGAAAATTCCTATGTGTCTTAGGGGGTTTCCACAAATATTTTCAATGTATTTAATTTTTTTTAAAAAATATTAACTTTCTTGATTTGGTTTCTTTTCCAGTCTGACACAATCCTAGGAAACCTTGTTAACTACAAGAAAAATTTTCCTAAGTGTCCTGGAACTTTTCCAAACTCAAGTAAGAATTATTTTCAAAGATATTCCAAAAGATAAAAGATTTTTGAAATATGTTTTTGAAAAATGGTAGTATCGTATTATTTTCAAAATTGAAATATTTTTGAAGAGATAGTGTATAATTTTTGAAAACCTCTAATTTTTCTTTTAATTTGAACCTCCCCCTAAACCTGACACAGTCCTAGGAAGCTTGTTATCCACAAGCTAATCTTCCTCTGAGTCTTAGGGTTTGATTCAAACAAAAATAATTTTTCAAAAAGTAGTCAGAAAGTAGAATGAATTTCTCTTGAGTAGGACTCCCCCTAAACCTGACGCAATCTTAGGAATCCTTGAAAATCATAAAGGATATTTCCTATGTGTCTTTAGAGTTCATCCAAATCAAAAGAGCAATTAGCACATTTTTGAAATACATTTTGAAATAATATGATAGTTTTCACGGAAATAATTTTTAAAAAATATTTTGAACGATATAATAAGTTTTTGAAGAATATTGTTCGAAATGCATTTTGAAAGAAATGATAATAACATTTTAAAGCACAAATCATTTTGAAATATCTGAATTTTCCAAAAGAGTAATATTTTGAAATGATGATAATTTTTAACACACAAACCATTTTGAACTGATATAAATTTTTGACAAAAGTAATTTTTAAAAAAAAATTCAAAAAATGAGAATCCGCAAGAATGAACACTCCCCGTGAGCCTGACACCTTCTGGCTACCCTTGTTAACTACAAGGACCTCTACCTAAGTGTCTTAAGGGACTTTAGTATTGACCTAAAAGGTTTGTGTCTAAGTGTGTCGGCCAAATAATTTTCGAAAAGATATATAAATTTTTGAAAAAGTTATTTATAGATAAGCAATCAAGCAAGCATGAAATTCATTAAAACATTATTATGTTTAAAAATTATTTTGAAAATTCTTTTAAGAAAATATCCTAAAGATTTTGAAAACATTTTGAAAAATAGTAGTCAATTAATTAGTCCTTAACATCTCACCCATTCTAAGTGTTGTAATACAAGCAAGCATGGTTGTCTTATGGGTGTTTGTGAGATGCTTGAATAATTTTTCTCAATTTAATTTATAGTTTGCTTGACCTTGAGTTAGATTCGAGTTTAATCAATTTGTAAATTAAAGGTAGATTTCAATAATCGGCTTCTAGGTCTTGGCGAGGCACAGAGGCCTTCTTTGGTCGTAGCCTTATTGGATCATTAACCCTTTCCTTAGATAAAGTTTTTTAAAGAAATAATACTTTTATTTTACTCTTTGAAACACTCTGGTCTAACTAGTATAAGATGTGACGAGGTAGTTTTGGCTAGTTCCACTTAGCTAGGCCAAGTTCCCCTTGTTAGGATGTATACTAAAAGCCTTGCTTTTTGTATAGACATCCACATTTTGAAAGAGAATCACAAGATTACTGTTGCATATTTATATTAGTATTTGCATAATATCTGATACTTTGCATTGTAGATAACATGGTGTGTGGTGACACACAGAATATCATGTTATCAGTCCCTTGCAGAGTATAAGTAGAGGATCACAACTGAGATGGAGTTGGACAAACCATCGGGATGGTTGTAGTGTAATTTGGTGTTGGATTGTCTTGACCATAGAATTACACTGGTGCACTTTGTGTGCATTGAGCAGGACCAACATAGAGGTCATCCAATTTTTACTAATTTTATAATTGGATCAAACCTCGGTTTATTATGGAGTACATGCTCTGAATGTCAATATAATAATAGGCACATGTACTTAGTAGTTATTTCTTTGATTTACCAATGGGCGAGATTTATTCTGCTAAATCGATAGGCCCGGTAAGTTAGGAAATAATATTATTTAAATAGTGTGTCATTGATTATAGATGGAATCCATGTCTTGGTGAGTCGGGATGATGATGCCCCCTTGATGAGCTCATAAGGTTCATCACGCTAAATCTTGCAAGTGGACTTGGTCCAACATGATGATTAGGATGAGTGGTACTAGTCAAGGAGTTAGATGTTGATTAATTAAAATTATTAGTAATTTAAATTAATTAATGGACATTCGATATCTTAAACACGGAGAGAAATTATACTCATAATAGGTGGAGCCCATATGTAAATATGGGGATTAGTGAGGTAGTTCAATGGAGAACCTTTAGTGGAATGGTTCTTCATTAATGGATCGGGTTTGGATTCATTAGCAGGCCAAGACCCAACTCCTACTCACGGTCCCTATTGTAGCCCTATAAATACCTCATAGGAGTCATGAATCAAAGCCTAATTGATCATCCAATACACAACACAACCCAAAACCCTCTCTCTCCTAGGGTTGATTTGCGTCGGGTATAGGGGAGGAAGAAGGAAGGTGTTTTCTCCTCTTTTCATCTTCATCACTTCCTCCTCTTTGGCGTGAAGCTTCAACAGGTCTAGGAGGAACACCTAGGTGTTCGGTGAAGAGTAAAGGAGAAGGAGAAGGGTTGCCGACGGCAACCACTTGGTGGTTTGTGGCGCCGACTGTGAGGAGGAGAAGAGAGCCTCTCTTCTTCTTCTACTTCTCTGGTTTTCTTCTTTTCTTCTTCACATCTTCCTCCTTGCCGTGCACAAGCTGGGAGCAAGGGGAAGAGGTAGTCGGTGGTCGGAAAATAGGATTTCTTCATCCTTGTTGGCGCCAGCTGAGAAGGAGAAGGGATGTAGGGTTCCGGCGGGTTTGTGTTGGAAGAAGAAGAAGTTTTTTTCTTCTTCTTCCTCTTCCTCTGCATCTTCTTCTTGGTTTTCTTGTCGCCAGGGCTTCTTGGAGTCTCCTTGTGGCTGGCGGTGACCCTTGAGCTAGGGTTTGATTGGCGCATGGAAGAAGGAAGAAGGAGGGATTGATTGGAAGGCCTTGGTGACTCCGGTTCTTGGTAGATCATTGCCTATACGACGTCCAAGAGGGGAGGGTCATACAATAGAAGATCGCGAGGTAACGAGAGGTATAATCTTCTCTTATGGCTCTTTTATTCTTCCATTATTTCATGTGGTGTTAATTAATTATCATGTTCTTAATTATTTGATAATTATTGTTGATTCCAATAATAAACACAAAAACAGACGATTCGCTCGTCGTCTTTTCCGTGACCAATTGGTTATGGGAGTTACAAGGCTTAACTATCATGTTTGGCAAAGTTGTAACTTGAACTAATTAGTACGATGACGAGATGGTCGTTTGGGAGATAGGTCTCCATTTAGGTTAAATTTTTAATCCGTAGACATGGAGAGGTCTCTCATGGACGACCAGATATTCACTAGAAAACCTGCCGAGCTATTCCTTCAATTGGTATCAGAGCTGAGGTTTTCGATTTTGTGTGTTCAAGATTTGGTTATTTTTTGCACATTATCATGTATTTTATTTTTGCTAGATAATAGTAGGATGTGCATAGACTAACTCTTTGTTGCAGGCACGAGATTCCAACTATTATGGCTTAAATATTATGTATATGTGATTGGTTGTGCATGGTTGTAATTTATTTGAATCCTCGAGGTTGACGAGGCTAAATTAGTATTTAATTTTTGTAATTAAATATGGCACATGTTTAGCCAAGCTTTTATTTACTTTTGATCTAGATGTTATGTACACTCCTTTGTGGAGTATAGGATCGATGGATGTAAATAAGTAGCTTATCATCTAGGCTCGGAGATCCCTTCAATGGTGGCTTGCACATGGTGTAGGGTGGAGCGAACGAGGTGACGACACGACTAAAGACACATTAGAGACCAAAGCCATGATAGTTGGAAAAATTTTGAATTTTTCTTCTTTATTGTTTTGGTTTATGTGCTTGTCGTGTGTGCATGAAAATATCTCATTATAAATAACTAAGTGGGAGAGTGACCCTAAGGGTCCCGCAGCCTCCATTACTAATTTGACAAGTGATGCAAACAAGTCTGCGCGTCGGCTCTGAGTGCCTTCCTCCCCATCGGATGGGATTGTACTACAGATCACTGGGTCAGACATGATTATAGAAAATTATTAAGAAGCGTGTGATTTTCCCCATCGGATGACATATAATCCGAGATAATTTTCTTAGTATCATGTAATGGTAAACACTTAGATGCAAATAATAGTGTCCTCCCCATCATAGTCACTGCTATTATTTATAGGGAAGAAGAGGATCAACTATTAATTTTATTTGTCAAAAATTAGGTTGACAAGATAATAAAATTAATGGGTAAAACCTCCTCTTACAAATGTAGAATTCGTATACGTCCACACCATCATGGCATACGAAATTCTCGGTGTTTTGAGGTGTTGGTTGATTTCAAATTTATTGTTTTGAGGAATCAATATTTATTGAAATCTAAACTGTGTGATTGTTGTGATTCTCAAGTATTTTCAAAATTGATCTAGACCCACTTGATTTAATTCTAAGAGAAAACCAACTTAATGTCCCTAATAATAATGATTGGGAATTAAACCTGGACTTTGTCTCAACTGTCGAGGAATCCAATTGTGAGCTTGTCGAGTTTTGTACTGAAAAGCCTAGCGTGATTTATGATGAAGAGGAGAAGAAATGTTTTAGGTAGTGGATAAAAGCAGACGAGATGGTGCAGAGTCATCAACATCAGGCTTCTTCCATTACCAGTGATAAAACGTCCAATCTCGATGAACTCTTCATACATCATAATCGGGGCGCTAGGCAAGATGTCATGAGAAACTTGACGACGACCACCATGATTGAGGGTATGGCGGTGAGGTAACATGTTCTCAAAATGATGGCTTGGTTAAAGGAGATGAAGATCCATGGAGCAGAAATCGATGGGGAATCCCAGGTCGATATCATCCTACAATCTCTACCAAAGAGTTTTAAGAAGTTTCACCTAAGCTACAATATGAACAAATGTACATATTTGTGGGCGAAACTTCTGACAGAACTCTAGGCGGCAGAAGAGTTTTCTCCTCAGAGTTCACATACTTTCATTGCTCAAGAGGTTTCTACTTCTAAACCGAAAGTCAAGAAGAAGAAGAAACAAGCAGGAGCAAACAAAGTGGCCGGATTACAGGGACCTCAGGATGGCATAAAGAAGCCAAAAGGTAAGTGCCTCACGTGCAAGCAGTCTGGACATTGGAAGGCGGACTATCCCCACCGTCAAAAGAATAATTTAGGTATATCTTTTATCGTTATAACATGTTTAATGGTGTTATCTACCAGTACTTGGTATGTAGATACGGCAGCCACTAATCATGTCTGTATTTCTTTGCAGAAGTTCCAGGAAACTCGACGACTAGCTGAGGAAGAGATTACCATCTACATGGGATATGCTACGGTGGCAACTATTGCAGTGGGAGTTATTTATTTGTTTTTAGATAGAAAAATAAAGTTTTGGTTTTAAGATCATTGCTTTTATGTACCTAATTTTTAGAAAGAACTCTGTTTCGATTTCTGAAATAATAAAGGATAGATATTCTATTACTTTGTGTTATAGAAAGATTATCTGTTCAGGTACATTAATAGGCAATTGGTACACTTTAGAACCAAAATCTCCCACGATGTATATAGAAGTTAATAGCTCATTATCTAACCAAAATAAGAGAAAGGTACCTTCTAAGATGAACCAAACATATCTTTGACATCTAAGGCTTGGTCATATTAACCTTAGTAGGATTTGAAGGTTGATAGTCGATGGGCCCTTGGGTTCATTGGTGGTGGAAAATTTCCCAACCTTTTGAATCTTGCTTGGAAGGTAAAATGACCAAGAGGCTTTTCTAGGTCGTCTGATATAGAGCCAAAGATGTGTTAGAGTTGGTTCATTCTGATTTGTGTGGTCCTATGTCTATCCAGGCTAGAGGTAACTTTGAATACTTCGTCTCTTGTAGATGATTATTCAAGGTATGAGTACATTTACTTTGTTGGGGCAATCGACCCTAATATGATCTGGAGGATCATGGGTTTTGATGTGAGTGTCAATATGGTTAAGTTAGGGTTTGTTGTTGGACTAATATGTGTATGTGAGTGTATAGGTGTACAGGTACACATAGACTTGGTTGGATGTCTTTAGGTGAAGGATGGCATGAAGGTAAACTGGAGGCTTGTGTGCGCATCCGAGGGACAATGGGCAGGGACGATGAGCCGAGGGATGTGGACATTGAGGCATGCGTGAAGGATGGCATGGAGGCAAGCTAGAGGCTTGTGTGCGCATCCGAGGGACGGGAGCCGAAGATGAAGAGAGTGTGAAGGCAATAGATCGAGACTGCGGATTGAAGAGTCGACCAGGTCGTGAGGGTCCAAGTGTGAGTGTTTGTACTCAGGGACAAAGCCGGGAGGGGTTGAGTGCGGAGAGAAATGTACTCAGGAGGAAAACCCTTGCCTTAGTAGGGGACCAGTCGACTGCCCTTGGAGTAGTCGACTGGTAATGGCTGGGGATTCAAACGTTGGCTTTAACGGTCGAATCTGAGTGGGACCAGTCGACTGCCCCCTGGGGCAGTCGACTGCCCCAGGGGTAGTCGACTGGTAGCGGCCATTTACTACTCGAGCTCTATTTAAAGGAGCTCATTTAAGGTTACTGTTCCTTGGCGAAACTTGCTTGGTCAAAGCTAGTTAGTAGCCTATTGTACTCAGGTAGTGTCTAGAGCTTGTGGCGAGATTTCTCCACCCACAAGGAGCTACGTGATCTAGCCGAAGGTGCTCCAGGGAATCATCCACCGACGGATTAGGGATCGCCCACCTTACGGGCAGCCGTGGAGTAGGAGTTCTATGTCCAAACCCCGTAAATAGGTGTGTTCTTCCTTGTTTAGTTTAGTTTTATTTTAGTATATTTCGCTTGCGCAACTAACCTTGTAGGAAGAACGAATCGAAAATTACTATTCACCCCCCTCTAGCAAGGCATAATGATCTAACAAGTGGTATCAGAGCTTGGTGCACTCATCTACGGACTAACCGCCGAGGGAGCAAGAAAGCTAGAGGGAAAAATGATGGAAAACAAACTAGGGGATGATATCAACACACCACCCTCCTATGACCATAAGGATTTTGGATATTGGAGGACAAGGATGAAGACGTGGCTTGGAATGGATTGGGAGTGTGTGATGTCAATAGAGGAACCATTCGAAATTCCAAGAGACAAGTACGGAAAGAAGCTCTGACCTAGATATTGGACTAAGGAGCAACAAGAACAATCTAGGGAAAATGAAAAGGTAATTGGTATATTAGTTAACATTGTGCCTAATAATGTTTTGAGTGGTGTAGTGAAATATAAAAATGCAATTGAGTTGTGGAACAAAGTGGAAGAATTTCATAAGAACCCTACCCGAGCTCAAATAATGGAAGAACCCATAGAAGTGAGTTCAACGGTCCAAGAAGACCAAGAAGAAAAAGAGTTGTCAACCTCATCAAGTGAAGTGGAAAGACTAAGTGAGAGATCATCCACATCGTCAAGAAAAGAAGAGGAAGTATCAACTTCAAGAATTGAGGGGGAGGAGAGACCCTCATCCATACAAGAGCAAGAAAAAGTTCCAGCCTCCACCAAAGCCAAATCCAAAGATCACATCATATGCTTTAGTTGGAACAAAAAGGGGCACTACAAGGACAAGTGTCCACTAGGTAAAAAGGAGGTAATCCCTAAACCCAAGTTCATTAATTTAAAATCTAATGTGGGGTTGTAGGGAAAGGAAAGACAAGAAGCACATTAGGTGCTATACTTGTGGGGAGCTAGGATATTATCACACTCAATGTTCAAGAAAAGGAGAGCTCAAGAAGATGGAGCACTTAAGAAAATAGGAAAAAAAGAGAAGAAAATGAGCTCACATCAAAGGGGAGCAACAAGGGTAAGGGAGGTAATCCCTAACTTTACTTATGCTCCAAATGCTTTTACGATTGCTAGAGTTAATAATGATTGCTTGCCTATGCATGTTTTTGGTTTTAAGTATCATGATAGAAATAAAAATACTAGTGCGTGTCAAAACTGTTAGTGATATGAGAGAAGTGTCCTAAGGCAATCGCCTTATGATTGTAAACATTTATTTTAATAAATGATAATTCACTATTTGAGTATACATGCTTGTGTATTTGATTGGGATCTTAAACTCATCTACTGAATGTCCGCAATACAACTCACAGCATAAGAGAATTTGTGATGGGATCACAACTAGTGATTATCTCTAAATGTGCAAATGTGAAGTATTGAAAATATCCCTAGTCAATGAATTGATAAATACGGACACTATCAATTCTGTTGAGACTAGCATGGGTTATTCTCTAATCAGCTGATTCTCACTGGCTGGTGACATTGGGATGTCCGGAGATAAACATGGATGCTAGTTAAGGGAACTAGTTTATTGGAGTGACTAGCTGTAAGACTTCATATGGTTATCTATATAGATATGTCAATGAAGTTCTTACTGCGGCTTAAGTGCGATGTTCCTTTGACTTGCGGTGTTCAAGTCATCTTGGTCATGGAGACTTATACTTTAACATCTTAAGCAAGCATCTCCAAGGAGGTGTGGACCCAGGATGATTGGGTATAAGCCGAAATGCCCGAAGATGTTTGAACAACCTACAAAGGATTCACCACTCCTTGCGAGGAGATGTATACCTAGGCCTATCGTCGGATTGTTACTCAAAGCCTCTGGCCAGAGCATATCATGTTTAGAGTGCGAGTCTCTTAAATACATGAGAGTAATTAGAAATCCAAAGGACGAGAAAGACATTACTTGGGCTAGGTGTGACGTAGTCAGCCTAGTGGGGACTGACACAAATAGACCGTGTCCTGAACCAAGTGGGTATAAGGTGGTGAAGGGAATGGGGCACGATTCATTAGAGCTGCTGAAGGGTTTCGGAATTCTTTCTGAGGTCAACCGTTGATCTTTCGATTAATTGGGGGCCATGATGTACAACTAGGTGCCACTCATGATCGTTCTATAATTAGTTGATTATAGATGACCAACATAAATCGAAAGCCTATTTAGTCACACGCACTACGACTAATCCGAGGGATTTAAAACGAGTTGAAAATTGAATTTTCCAATCAAGAGAAATAAGTCGAATCTGAGTTAGTCAGAGGCGCAACAGAAACTTAAAATGGCTAAGTCTTTTGAAGGCTTATTGGGCGAATTAAATGAGTTTAATTCGCGATCGGTTCGGCTTGGTTTGGCCGGCCAAAGAGGGTGCCAAACCCCTTTGGTTTGGCCGGCCAATACAAAGGGGAGAAACCAATTTAATTGGTTTAATTAATAAAATAAATCAAGTGCGATTTGTTTTATAAAAATTATGGATAAATAAATTTGTTTTCATGGAAATTAAAATAAACTTTAAATGGTTTATTTTTATTTTATAAAATCAATTATGAATTGATTTTTCTATGATAAGAAAAATTTATATAATAAATTTATTCTTTTTATGGAAATTAAAATGAACCATGGATTGATTTATTTTATTTTATAAAATCAATTATGAATTGATTTTTCCATGATAAAGAAAAATTTATATAATAAATTTATTCTTTTTATGGAGATTAAAATAAACTTTAAATGGTTTAATTTTATTTTATAAAATCAATTATGAATTGATTTTTCCATGATGAGAAAATTTATATAATAAATTTTATGAAAATTTATTCCATAATTAAAAGAGAGAAGTATTTGTTTTATTATAAAGTTAGTTATAATAAAACTTGGCTTAAACAGAATAATTCATAAGAGAATTTATAGGATAAATTTCTTATGAAAATTCTGTTAAGAGAGAGACTTGGCAAGGGAGATGATACTATATAAAGGAACCAAAGGCAAGCCCTTAATTCCAATCAATTGAGTCATCAAGAGATTTAGAAGCTCTCCCTCTCTCTCTTATTCTCTCCCTCTCTTCCCCTTAGGGCCGGCGCCCTCTTTGCATCCTAGGGCCAGCGCCCTCCTTGAGTGCTAGGGCCGGCGCACCTCACACAACCCTAGGGTTGGCGTGAGTCGACTCCATCAAGTAGAAGCCAAAGAAGAAGAAGAAGAAGCGGGTGGCATCTCCTTCCTTCCCGGAATTTGGATTCCGATTCTTGGTGGTTAGTTTCCTTTCTTCTTTCTTGATCTTCTAGTTGTGTCTTCGGAGAATCTAGTAGTTCTCATCGGCACAAAACTCGTGGCTTTGCGAAGTCATCCCGAAGAGAACTCGGCGTGGACGCGAATAGAGGCGAAGCTTCCAAAGGACGCTACGGTTGGATCTCATCCCTTACTTCGAGTTACGAGAGGTACTTAGTAAATTAGTTTACTTTTCCGCAAAGTTTTAATTTATGATTATGTCCACACATCATAAGGTTGCATGCTAGATACGTGGTTAAAATAATTTAGGAAATTATTTTATGCTAATTCTTCCGCTGCACGTAAAAATTTAAAATTTTACGAACCCGTATCCTTGTCAACATGCACCCGGTCCCAACAAAAACACCAAAGAATCCATGTTTCATGATAAATCTAAGGTTTCTAGACCTAAGGACCAAGGCATCAACCCTAAGAAGGGGAGACACATACCTAGAAAGATGGGTAAATCTAGAAATGATCAACATAGGAATGGTGATACTAAGGTTAGGAATTTAAAGAAAGAAAATCAAGTTTTGAGGGCAAAACTTGATAAATTAGAAAAGAGCCTAGATAGACTCATTAAGGGGTCAATGGGAGTAAGCATAAGGCCACATGACCAACACCTTAGAAGTGATAGACTGGGTCTAGGATACCACCCTAGGAAGACAAATGTTAGTAACATATCATATTCAAGGATGCCTTATGCTTATGGTAAAGAAAAGGTCAAAAATGGTAAGGAAAAGCCATTTCAAAAGAAAAAGGAGGGTTTGACCAAGAAAAAGGTGTATAGAGTTAAAAGAGTGATAGTTGAAGGTCAAGAAGCATTGGAGGAACACCGATGTGGCCTTGCAATTGTAAGTGAGTTACCTTGGGAGATAACTAGAGCTAGGAGCTCAAGGGAAAGCTATAGGAGCCAAAATGGGATCCATGGTCAATGAATCTCAGGAGGATTTCTTCTAGGAGATTAGGTGAACTATGAAATGTACCAAAGGGTTTGGAAGACTAAAGTTAGTCTTAATCCTAAGGAATTGGCACATTAAAAGGAGTTTCATGGAGAAAAAGATGAAAATGGGATCATAATTGATAGAAATTGATTTTTAATATGTAAATGTCATATAACTCAGTGCTTGAAATGTATTATGATTAGGCATGAAAAGATACATCAAGGAGAAGCCAAAAATAGAACTTTTGGATAAGTTACAATGATACAATTTAGGAAGGATTGAATTTTGTGCCAATCTTGGAATCCGGAGTAGTTTTGTTTGAAAATATATTTTTCCCAAGTAGACATAGGTTTAACAAATCTCCTCACGAAATTTCAGATTTTTGGATATTTGTGGAATTAATTAGGCATTTCTGAAATTGGACTAAAAACTTGAATTTCAAATACTAGTCGACTGGTTCAGAACCAGTCGACTGGTCCAGGACTGGGAACATTTTGTTTGTTTTATCAATCGACTGTCCTAGGGGCAGTCGACTGATCTCACCCGGAAAACATTTTATTTGTTTTACCAGTTGACTGCCCTAGGGGCAGTCCACTAGTCCGCGCGTTTTATTAGGAATCAGACCGCACGGGGGTGGCCAATACCTAGGGTTTTGCGTGCCACCCATTGCGAACTTCTTCTCTCCCCGACCTTCTCTCTTGTTCTAAGGCTCTCCCACGACCTAGAAACTTCTTCCTAGCCTCCTCCATCTCCGATCTACACCTAGGGTTCGTAGAGTCTCTCTTTTCAAGCCGATCTTCACTCAACTTCATCATGCAATGATTAGGATAAAGGTAACACCTTGTACAGTTCAATCTTTCCCATTTAAATCATGATTTGGGACTAATGTGACTATTTTTGCATGTTTTTCTTTGTCTTCTTCTTTTGTGGGGTGATTTGGTATACATGCATTTGTGTGGCATATGTTAGGTTGGCCTCTAAAAGGCAAAAGGGTGAGGGATCATCACAACGAGGTCGGGTAGACTCAGGGGAGTCTCGGTTCCGATCCGTGGAGTGTCGAAAGAGATTCGACGAAAATGAATTCATGTTAATATGTTGTAGATATTTTAATAGGGAATATTTCCAAGAGAAAATCCCTCAAATCTCTGAGATGGTTACGCATTTTGAGATAGAGCATTTAGTATATTGTCAGAATGACATTAATTTAGACCTGTGTAAAGAATTCTACGCCAACCTCACATGCATCGATTCTGATAATGACCTATATGAGCCCATGGTAGCCGGAGTCCACATCCCCTTCTCATCCACTATTTTAGGTATATTTTTGGGGTGTAGGGCATCTGACAATGTAGTCAAATATTTCTCTAAGGTTGATGAGCCCCTTTCTTTTCATGACATCACTATTGATCAAATCCACATGCATTATTTTGGGAGACATCACCGCATTTCAGAGCGTATCTTTGATACAAAGAACATGAGTCCTTTTAGTCATGTCATATATAAGATTGTCTTGGCGTGTCTGTTGCCCATTGTCACCAAGGGGCGGTCTAGGATTCGACTACCACACTTGGTGATGATGTATGCATTAGAGAGGAGGCTAGACATTGATATCTCTATGCATGTATGCATTAGAGAGGAGGCTCTTCTGGACTCGTTTGACCTCTCATACAGTTCCACCAATTTGTCCCACAGTTCCTTGGCGCTCTTGAATAACCCCACCTTATTCAGTTGCTCCTTTGAGAGCCTGCACTACAGTGTGGTGGTGGTCTTGGCATTGGACTGCGCCCTCTTCATTATCTCCTTCGACCAGGATCTCATCGGTGTAGGTTCTCCTCGTTCATCGACGGGTGCCTCGAAACCATCTGCAACACTAATCCAGTTCTCAATATCATTCATAAGGTAGTATTGCATCCTACCTTTCCAATACGTGAAGTCATTCCCATCGAAGAAGGGTGGTCGTGCGGTGGAGTATCCCTCTTGAAACGCCATTATATTTGCTCCGGTTGACGATTAGTTCTTCCGAAACGAACCGACTTTGATACCAACTGATAGATCGTGTTGGCGTGCTAGGGGGGTGAATAACACTTTTCGTTTGGATCTCCACAATTTCGTTAGCACAGTGGAAACAATAATATGCAAATGAATAAAACAATGCTAACACCGAAATTTTTACTTGGTATCCACCCAGATGGGTGACTAATCTAAGGATCCACGCCGCGAGCACCACTTTCACTATCGAAAATTCTCCTTCAAGTGGAGAAACTTTTACAGTAGTGATCTTCCTCTTAATAGAATGCAGTAATGAGATAGAAGAAGTAGAAGACACTCTTCAGACGAATGACACTTCAACACTGTACAGAACCGTACCACTCACGTGCAAAAAGGTGCTCCTTTTATAGGAGAACAGGACAGACTCGCAGTCTGTCCAGCCTCGCACCAGTCGACTGCCCCTGGGGCAGTCGACTGACCTAGCATTAATTGCTAGCCAACTGCTAGTTTTCGGGGTATACCAGTCGACTGCCTTGGGGCCAGTCCACTGGTCCGAGGCCGAAAAACTCTCTATGAGTTTTGGCAGTGGACTAGCCCTGGGCCAGTCGACTGCCCTGCCCCTCAGCTTAGTTCCACCCACTCCGGACCTTCTCCTTCATGTCTGCCTTCAGGTCTGCTCCCTTGGTAGACCAATTGCTCCCTGTGGGTTATACAGATTTAGATTTCCAATTAGATAGGGACAAAAATAAGTATTCCTCGGGGTCTTGTGTTTACTTTAGGAGGTAGAACCATAGTATGGAGGAGTGTAGCGATTGCGTGGCGGACTCCACCATGGAAGCTGAGTATGTGGCAGCCTCTGAGGCGGCTAAAGGAAGCTATATGGTTTAGGAACCTCATGATCGACTTGGATGTGATTCCTGGTTTGCCCAGAGCTATCACAATTTGTTGTGATAACAATGGTGCAGTTGCAAACCCGAATGAACCACGTGTCCATAAGGCAAGTAAACACATAGAGCGTAAGTACCACCCAAGCGAGGAAAAGTTATCGTCGCTTAGATTATATCAGAGAACAACCTGAGAGATCTTTCCACTGAGGCCTTGATAGCGAGAGCTTTTAGGCATGTGGAGGATAAAGGAGTCAGATGAGGACAGCAGAGTCTTTTAGTATAAGTGGGAGATTGTTAGGATGTATACTAAAAGTCTTGCTTTTTGTATAGACATCTACATTTTAAAAGAGAATAACAAGATCATTGTTGCATATTTATATTAGTATATGCATAATGTTAGATACTTTGCATTGTAGATAATATGGTGTGTGGTGACACACAGAAGATCATGTTATCAGTCTCTTGCAGAGTATAAGTAGAGGCTCACAACCAAGATGAAGTTGGACAAACCATCGGGATGGTTGTAGTGTAATTTGGTGTTAGTTTATCTTGACCATAGAATTACACTGGTGCACATTGTGTGCATTGAGCAGGACCAACATAGAGGTCATCCAATTTATACTTGTTGAGGCAATCTGTGGTCCGAAGTGACCAAGTGTTTTGATGTTTGGGCAAAGGGTTTAAGTTAGGTTTACCCTTGTATTCTTATATGTGTATGTTGAGTGTGCAGGTTGTACAGGTTACACATATGGACTTGACTGGACGACCTCGGTATGGTGAAGGGTGGCATGGAGACAAGCTGGAGGCTTGTGTGCACCCGAGGGACCTTGGAGAGCAGGGGACGATGAGCTGATGGGTGTGGACTTCGAGACATGCGTGAAGGATGGCATGGTAGCAAGATGGAGGCTTGCATGCATCCGAGGGACGGGAGCCGAAGATGAAGAGGGCGCGAAGGCAATAATCGAGGCTGCGGATGAGGAGTCAGTCGAGTCGTGAGGGTACGAGTGCTGTGTGATTATACTCGGGGAATCCTAGGGGTCGAGTGCTGAGAGAAGTGTACTCGGGAAGGGAAAGCCTAGGTGTGTGAGTGGGGCAGTCGACTGATAAAACTCACAGAATGTTTTCAGGGTTGGACCAGTCGACTAGTAAAATGACAGTCGATTGGTAAACCCGAAAACTAGCCGTTGGGCTAGCCGTTGGCTAGCAATTAAGGCTAGACCCGTCGACTGGTAAATTGGCAGTCGACTGGTGGCGAGGGTTTCAGCCCGAGTCCTATTTAAAGAGGACTTCGTGGTGGCTGAGATTCTTGACGAAACTCGCTTGGGTAAAGTGAGTTAGTAGTCTTTTGTGCCCAGATATTATCAAAGTGATTGTGGTGAGGTTTCTCCACCCACAAGGAGCGACAAGGTCTAGCCGGAGGTTATCCGGGGATTGATCCACCGACGGATTCTTGGATTAGTCACCCGTCCAGGGTGGATACCAAGTAAATCGGGTTGTTAGCATTGTTCTCTCTTGATTAGTTTATTTTTATGTGTATTTTCACTACGCTAACAACTTTGTAGAGAGACGACTATAAAAAGTGCTATTCACCCCCCTCTGGCACACCAAGATGATCCATCAGTTGGTATCAGGCGAGGACCGCTCTTGATTGGACTAACCGCCGAGGGAGCACATGCTAGAGGAAAAGAACCATGAAAGATAAACTTGGGAAAGACATCTTCACTCCACCACCCTACGATCATGAAGACTTTGGTTTTTGGAGGGCAAGGATCGAGACTTAGTTCGGAATGGAGTGGGCATGCAGGATTGCGCTAGAAGAGTCGTTCGAGATTCCAAGGGATAAGCACGGAAAGAGACTTAGGCCTAGATATTGGAATCAAGAACAACAAGATCAATCCAAGGCAAACGAAAAGGTAATGACAATTTTAGTTAATCTTTTGCCTAACAATGTTTTGAGTTGTATAGGTAAATATCAAAATGCATATGAATTGTGGAGCAAAGTGAAAGAAATTCATGAGAAACCTACATAATCTCAAGAGTCCAAAGAGATGTGTCAAATGGTTCAAGAAGAAGAAAAAGGAGAAGAATTGACCATCTCATCAAGTGAAGTGGAAGAAGAAAGTGAGAGGTCATCTACCTCATCTAGAGAAGAGGAGGAGATCACCACCTCAAGAATTGAGGGGGAGGAGAGACCCTTGTCAATGCCGGAACAAGAAGAGTCATCCACTTCATCCAAGGTTGAAGAAGAAGTCAACCTAGCCTCCACCTCTACCTCCACCAAAGCAAGTGCCAAGGACCATATCACATGCTTTGGGTGCAATGAAAAGGGACACTACAAAGACAAGTGCCCACTAGGTAAAAAGGAGGTAAAGTCCCAACTCATTTCAAATTCTTTTAGTTCTAACATAGATTGTAGGAACAAAGAAGTCCAAGCTAAACGAAAGAGAATCAGATGTTTCACGTGTGGTGAGCTAGGACACTACCACATGAAATGCCCAATGAGTGGAAAGCTCAAGAAAATGGAGCATTTAAGAAGATGGGAAAAGGAGGAGAGAAAGAAAAGAAGCTTGCAACGAGGAGAAGCTCCAAAGGTAAGGAAGGTAACTGCTAACCTTAAGCCAAAATGTAATTCGATTTTGAGTTCCTCTATGCATGATAAAATTAATCATTCATATATGCATGCAAGAAATCATGAAAAGTGCTTACTTGTGCATAATTTTGGATTTAGATATAATGATAGGACTAGGGTTAACAAGGTAGATCAAAACCCTAGGAAAAGCATACACAATGTTAGACCTAAGACCTTTAGACCTAAGGATCATGTCACTAATCCCAAAAAGGGAAGGAACGTGCCTAGAAAGGAGGGTAGGTCTAGGAATGTCCAAAGCGGACATGTGGATTCTAGGTTTAGGAATCTAGAAAGGGAGAATCAAGCTTTAAGGGAAAAGCTTGATATATTGGAGACAACCCTAGAGAGATTCACTATTGGATCTAAGGGTTTGGATATGGTGTTGAGTGACCTAAACCACACCAATGATAGATCGGGTCTAGGATACCGATCTAAAGTCTCCCATGCCAAGGGAAAGAGATATGCTAGGATAGCATATGATTATGGCAAGAAGGGGGAGTCCAAAAATGGCAAAGGGATGTCATTTAAAGTGAAAAAGAAGGACTTAACCAAAGACGAGGTGTCTAAGATTAAGAGTGTCAAGTTTGTAGGCCAAGAGTCACTGGTGAAACACCGATGTGGCCTAGTGATGGTTGAGTCATCTAGGGAAGTGGACTTCAAGGGCACACGTGAAGGGTGGCATGGAGGCAAGCCAAGGGAAGGCTTGCGTGCGCATCCGAGGGACGATAGCCAGAGGAAGAGGACTTCAAGAGACAAGCCAAGGGAGCAGACCTGATGGCAAACGTGAAGGAGAAGGTCCAGAGTGGCTGGAACTAGGCTGAGAGGCAAGGCAGTCGACTGGCCCTGGGCCAGTCAACTGGCAAAACTCACAGAGAGTTTTCGGCCTCGGACCAGTCGATTGGCCCCAAGGCAGTCGACTGGTATACCCCGAAAACTAGCCGTTGGCTAGCAATTAATGCTAGGCCAATCGACTACCCCAGGGGCAGTCAACTGGTGCGGGGATGGACAGATTGCGAGTTTGTCCTGTTCACCTATAAAAGGTGCACCTTTTTGCACGTGAGCGGTATGGTTCCGTACAGTGTCGAAGTGCTGCTCGTCTGAAGAGTGTTTTCTACTTCGTCTCACATTCTACTTCATTCTATAAAGAGGAAGATCACCACTGTAAAGGTTTCTCCACCTGAAGGAGGTTTTCATAGTGAAGTGGTGCTCGCGGCGTGGATCCTTGGATTAGTCACTCATCTGGGTGGATACCAAGTAACTCTTTTTGTTAGCATTGTACTCTGTTTCTTTTGCATATTATTGTTCCGCTGCGCTAACGAAAATTGTAGAGACGACTACGAAACGTGTCATTCATCCCCCCCCCCTCTGCACACCAAGACGATCCATCAATTGTAGAGCTGGTTCGTTTCGGAAGAACTAACCATCAACCGGAGCAATCATAATGGCGTTTCAAGAGGGATACTCCACTGCATGACCACCCTTCTTCTACGGGGACGACTTCGCTTACTGGAAAGGTAGGATGCAATACTACCTTATGAACGATATTGAAAACTGGATTAGTGTTGCAGACGGCTTCGAGGCACCCGTTGATGAAAGAGGAGAACCAACACCGATGAGATCCTGGTCGAAGGAGATAATGAAGAGGGTGCAATCCAATGCCAAGGCCACCACCACACTGCAGTGCGGGCTCTCAAAGGAGCAACTGAATAAGGTGGGGCCGTTCAAGAGCGCCAAAGAACTATGGGATAAGTTGGTGGAACTGAACGAGAGGTCAAACGAGTCCAGAAGAGCAAAGAAGGACTTGCTCGTGGCCCAACTCCAATCCCTATCCATGAAGAGCAACGAGATAGTCAGCCAGCTACATGGAAGGGTGAAGGAGGTAATCAATGAGCTCCATGTGATTGGAGAAAAGATCGAGAACCGGGATATCGTCAGGTCTGTTCTACAAGCCTTCCCAAGAACCACCTTGTGGGCATCCATGGTTGATGTATACAAGGTATCAAGGGATTTGTCAATTGTTAAACTAGACGACTTATTCTGTGAATTTGAACTACACGAGCAAGCTAATGTCTCGGCCAAAGAGAAGGGTATTGCTTTTATTGCATAAAAGGAGAAGAAGAAGAGGAAGGAGAAGAAGAAGGTGGTCTACTCCTCCTCGTCAGATTCAGAGGAATCCAGCGCCTCTATGGATAGCGACCAAGAGGCATTCATGGTACGAAAAATGCGTAATGCTTTCAGAAATTTCTCTATCAAATCCTATACTAGGAAATGGTCCAAAGGCAAGGGTAAGGCCAAGGACATTATATGCTACAACTGCCACCAAGAGGAACACATGAAGAACGAGTGTCCTCAATTGAAGAGAAGAGATGACAAGAAGGAGGAGAAGAAGAAAGGTGACAAGAAGAAGTCAAAGGGAAAGGAGAAGGGTGTCACCAACCTAAAGGCGACGTGGTTGATCCATCATCCTCAGAGAAAGAAGAAGAGCAAGTTTCCCACTTTGCTCTCATGGCGTAAGACCACTCAGATTCATCAGATGATGAAAGAAGCTCAAGTAGTGAAGATGAGAGCACCTTCACTTCATCATCCAAGTTAGAAGCTTCGGTAAGTGAGGTGTACCACTTACCCCCTTCTACTTTAGTAAAGATCATTTCTAGCACTAACATAGACATAGCTAAGGCTAGAAGTAAGATTAAGGATCTAAAAGAAGAAATTGTCATGCTTAGAGTAGAATCTACCAAACTTGAAGAATTGCATGCTAGTTCTATTACTTCACATGCCTCACATCTTGAAACTGAAAATAGAGAACTAAGAAAAAAGGTAGATGATCTCACAAAGGCCCTTAGGAAATTCCAAGTAGGATCTAGCAACCTAGATATGATCATCAACAGTCAAACGGCCATTTATAACAAGGCCGGTTTGGAATATAGGCCAAAGGCAAAGGAAGTGACCTTTATATCACTCACAGGTAGGATTGGTGCGTCTAGGAGACTAGGGCCTAAGGGAAATACAAAGAAGGCATAAGTACCTAAGAGATTTTTACATGATGCTTATGGATCAAAGATTTGGGTACCAAAAGAGTATGTTTTTCATGTTGTATAGGTAAAGGTGAAGGAGGCCTCAACTATATGGATAGTAGATAGTGGATGCTCAAGACACATGACCAGGGATGTGAGCAAGTTCACTACTATTAGCTACTTAAGAGAAGGGGCGGTCTCCTTTGGAAATAGTGGAAAATTGAGAATCATTGGTAGGGGCACCATTGAGTTATCTCCCACGATTTCTATACATAAGGTACTCCTAATTAAAGATATGAAGTTCAATTTACTAAGTGTGAGTCAATTATGTGATGCCGATTTTAGGATCGAATTTCATGCTAAGAAGTGCATAATTAAACATAATGAATCAAACAATGTTATATTAGAAGGGTTTAGAGAGGCAAATTTATATTATCTTGACCTTGCTTATGCTACTAACAATGTTGCTAAGTGTTTCATTTCTAAAGAAGAAGAAGGGTGGTTGTGGCACCGGAGACTTGGACATGTCAACATGAAAAGCATTGCAAGAGTGGCCATGGAAGAGTTGGTGAAGAGGCTACCAATGATCAAGTATGAGAAGACCAAATTGTGTGATGCATGCCAAGAGGGTAAGCAATCAAAATCATCGCACAAAGGTAAAACCCTAACCACTACCTCTTTACCATTAGAGCTTTTACATATCGATCTATTTGATTGCCATAGTACTCCCTCACTTGTAGGGAGTAAATATTGTCTAGTCATAGTAGATGATTTTTCTAGATTTACTTAGGTTTACTTTTTGAAACATAAGGATGATACCCTAGAGATTTTTATAGGATTTAGTAAAAGAGTAGAAAACGAAAAACATATCAAAATAAACCGAATTAGGAGTGATCACGGTGGGGAGTTCCAAAATGCATGTTTCACACAATTTTGTGTTGAAAATATATACAAGCATGAATTTTCATGCCCAAGGACTCTTCAACAAAATGGAGTAGTTGAGAGGAGAAACCGAACCCTACAAGAAGCTGCTAGGACTATGCTTAATGCATATTCCCTTCCTAGCTATTTTTGGGCCGAAACGGTTAACACCGCTTGCTATATTCAAAACTGGGTGTAGGTACATAGGTTTCTAGGGAAAATACCTTTTGAATTATGGAATGGGAGAGTACCACAAGTTCATTACTTTAGGGTCTTTGTATGCAAAGTGTATATCCTAAATACCAAAGATGACCTAAGAAAGTTTGAGTCAAAAGCCGATGAAGGAATTCTAGTAGGGTACTCAATAACTAGTAGGGGTTATAGAGTTTACAACAAGAGGACAAAAGTGATTGAGGAGTCCTCAAATGTTAAGTTTGATGAAACAACAAATACATACCCTTGAAAAGCCTCAATTAATAAGGATATAGAAGAGATTCAACCCCTTGCCCAAGGAATCCAAGACCTAAATTTAGAGGGCAACAATCTAGGGGGAGTAAGAAGTATATATCCTAGAGGATGAGGAAGAAGTAGGAAATGAACCCACAATCTCTAGGCCCTTGAGACATCACCTCGATCACCCCATTGACCAAATAGTAGGTGATGTAACTCAAGGAGTAAGAACTAGGTCCTACTTTAGGGATCAAACTAGTCAAATAGCTCTAATCTCTCAATTAGAACCCAAATCTATTGATGAAGCATTAGGAGATGTTGATTGGGTTTTAGCCATGCAAGAAGAGCTAAATCAATTTGAGAGAAGTGAAGTTTGGGAGTTGGTTCCTAGGCCCAATGATTGCACCATTGTAACCACAAGATGGGTCTTTAGGAAGAAACTAGATGACCAAGGTAAAATTACTAGGAACAAGGCTAGATTGGTAGCTAGGGGCTTTAACCAAGTTGAGGGATTAGATTATGATGAGACCTATGCCCTCGTAGCTAGATTAGAATCTATTAGAATCCTACTAGCCTATACCACACATGGGTTTCACACTTCACCAAATGGATGTGAAGTCGGCATTCCTTAATGGGATCATTAAGGAAGAGGTCTATGTAGAACAACCCCCCGGGTTTGAGGACCCTAATTATCCAATTAAGAAAAGCCTTATATGGATTGAAACAAGCTCCCCGGGCTTGGTATGAAAGGCTTTCTTCATTTCTAGTGTCTAAGGGATTTAGGAGAGGAACAATTGACCCTACTTTATTCCTAAAATCTAAGGATAAGGGCATATTTGTTGCCCAAGTCTATGTAGACGATATCATTTTTGGGTCAACAGATAACGATTTCTTACAAGAATTCATCAAGTGTATAGAAGATGAATTTGAGATGAGTCTTGTAGGAGAGCTAACATTCTTTTTAGTTCTTCAAGTTAAGCAAACTAATGAAGGTACACATGTCTTTCAAACCAAATATGCTAAGGAGATGTTAAAAAAATTTGGCTTAGAAAATGCTAAGGTAGCATCCACCCCCATAGGAACTAATGAGAAAATGGATAGTGACCTTGAAGGGAAAATGGTAGACTCTAAACAATATAGGAGCATGATTGGTAGCTTACTTTACCTAACCCGATTTACTCTTTACGGTAGGTATGTGTGCAAGGTACCAATCTTGTGCAAAAGAGTCCCATTTAGTTGTAGTTAAGAGGAACTTAAGGTATGCCAAAGGTACCCTCAATGTCAGACTTTGGTATCCTAGAACTCCTAGTGTTGATCTAATTGGATGCACCGACTCAGACTATGCAGGTTGTAAGCTCGATAGGAAGAGTACTAGTGTAGGATGTCAATTCCTTGGGTCGTCCTTAGTTAGTTGGAGTAGTAGAAAATAACCATGCGTTGCCCTCTCAACAAAGGTGGCTAAGGCTAAGAGCTCAAGGGGAGCTCTAGGAGTCTTTGGGATATATGGTGAATGGACTATGGAGTGTGCCAAAGGAATTGGAGACGGACTTGAGTCTCAATTCTTGGGTTTTGGCACGGTGTTTTTGAGTTTCATGCATGGAAATATGACATTGGGGTCATATTGCATAAAAATTAGTTTTTTATGTGTAATTTCCATGTAAATCAATATTAGGGACGCATTGTGGGTTGGCATGGGCAGAGACATCAAGGGAAAACCAAAACTAGGACTTTTGGTTAAGGTTTGATTGAACCTTTTTGCTAGTTTTTGAGTTTTGTGTCAAACATGGGAATGGTGATAGATACATTTTGGAATGTATTTTTCCCAAGTAGATATGGGTACCATAAACATCTCTACAAAATTTGGGAATTTTTGGAGATGTGTGGAATTTCTGGCGCATTTCTGAATTTCGTCAGAAAGTTTGAAATTCTGGTTTTCAGAGTATCAGTCGACTGCCCTGAGGGGCAGTCGACTGGTCAAGGCTGGTTTTTGTATCAGCAGCTGGTTTGGGATCCAAATGATGCAAAATAAGTGTATGGGGGGATTGTACACATTGTTTATGGTCATTGGGGATTAAAAGAACTGATAATTGGGATATTGTTGAGTTCTTTTTGATGTTTGGCAAAGGGGGAGAAGTGTTGGGTTTAAGTTGGGAAATCAAACACACCTTTGCTAGAAATCATAGGTTTAGGGGGAGCTAAGATTAAGGGGGAGCATGGTTGCTCCATCTTAGGCGTAAGGGAAACCTTGGAGAGGTTCTTAAAAAACCTTAGTAAGTCTAATGTAGGGGGAGCTTAGGAAAAGCTTTAAAAAGCCCGTTTTGTTGAAAAGTCCTAACATGGAGGGTTAGGTGTGAAAAGTCCTAACTTGGGAAGATAGGTATGAGGAGAGCCTTGGGATAGGTTTTAAAAAGCTCATTTCGGAAATTCCTAACTTGGAGGGTTAGGTGTAGGATGCCTTGGGATAGGATCCATGTATGCATTGCTTATGCATTTGTTTAGCATTATTTTTGCTATTCTATACTATTTGTTTTCCCTAACTTAAACGTATTACCAAAAATTAAAAAGGGGGAGATTGTTGAGGTAATCTGTGGTCCGGAGTGACCAAGTGTTTTGATGTTTGGGCAAAGGGTTTAAGTTAGGTTTACCCTTGTGTTCTTATATGTGTATGTTGAGTGTGCAGGTTGTACAGGCTACATATATGGACATGACTGGACGACCTTGGTATGGTGAAGGGTGGCATGGACACAAGCTGGAGGCTTGTGTGAACTCGAGGGACCTTGGAGAGCAGGAACGATGAGCTGATGGGTGCGGACTTCGAGGCATGCGTGAAGGATGGCATGGAGGCAAGATAGAGGCTTGCATGCATCCGAGGGACTGGAGCCGAAGATGAAGAGGGCATGAAGGCAATAGTCGAGGCTGCGGATGAGGAGTTAGTCGAGCCGTGAGGGGTACGAGTGCTGTGTGATTGTACTCGGGGAATCCTAGGGGTCGAGTGTTGAGAGAAGTGTACTCGGGAAGGGAAAGCCTAGGTGTGTGAGTGGGGCAGTCGACTTCCTGGGAGGCAGTCGACTGATAAAACTCACAGAATGTTTTCGGGGCTGGACCAGTCGACTAGTAAAATGGTAGTCGACTGGTAACCCTGAAAACTAGCCGTTGGGATAGCCGTTGGGCTAGCCGTTGGCTAGCAATTAAGGCAAGACCAGTCGACTGGTAAATTGGCAGTCGACTGGTGGCGAGGGTTTCAGCCCAAGTCCTATTTAAAGAGGACTTCGTGGTGGCTGAGATTCTTGACGAAACTCGCTTGGGTAAAGTGAGTTAGTAGTCTTTTGTGCCCAGATATTATCAAAGTGATTGTGGTGAGGTTTCTCCACCCACAAGGAGCGACGAGGGCTAGCCGGAGGTTATCCGAGGATTGATCCACCGACGGATTCTTGGATTAGTCACCCGTCCGGGGTGGATACCAAGTAAATCGGTTTGTTAGCATTGTTCTCTCTTGATTAGTTTATTTTTATGTGTATTTCCGATGCGCTAACAATTTTATAGAGAGACGACTATGAAAAGTGCTATTCACCCCCACTCTAGCACACCAAGACGCTCCATCAATACTGACTTTATAATTGGATCGACCCTCGGTTTATTATGAAGTACATGATCTGAATCCTGATATAATAACGGACACATATACTTAGTACTTATTTCTTTGATTTACCAATGTGTGAGATTTATTCTGCTAAATCGATAGGTCCAGTAAGTTGGAAAATAAAATTATTTACATGGTGTGTGGTTGATTATAGACGGAATCCGTGTCCTGGTGTGTTGGGATGATGATGCCCCCTTGATGAGCTCATAAGGTTTATCATGTTAAATCTTGAAAGTGAACTTCGTCCAACATGATGATTAGGATGAGTGGTACTAGTCAAGGAGTTAGATGTTGATTCATTAAAATTGTCAGTAATTTAAATTAATCAACGGGCATTCGATATCTTAAACATGGGGAGAAATTGTACTCATAATAGGTGGAGCCAATATGTAAATATGGGGGTTGGTGAGGTAGTGATAACCGCTTCAGTCGTGTCACGGTTTCAAATACAATTTAAGTACCAAACTCCTCACACTAATGTAGCATAGAGTAACTCGAGTCGTCTCCCAACGAATGTAGTTGGTACATGATAATTCTCAAAATCGTATTTTATTGCTTTTGGGTTTTGGATATAAAACTGGATTTTGGATTTAAGAGCTAGGACTACGAAATGAATAGCAGAGCAAATATGAAATCTAGTTCTAATTAAGGAAGGACAATGCAGGTAAGGAAATCTAATTTAACCTAACTACAATTGCAGAAAAGAAAAGGCAATGTAAAAGAAGCATTCAAGAAATAGGGCATCAATGAAACCTAAGCATGGAGTAAAACCTATAGCATGAAAGAAATCTAATCTAACCTAACTTAATTGCATTTAAATGAAGACATGAGACTTAAAGTAATGGAAAAGCAATACAAAACAAGAGTTAATCAACCAAATGACTGTAATCATTTCGAAGAGGCATTTAACCAAACAACATATGGGCATGAATTAAAATGACAAAGGTACGTGCCATTCGAATAAGGGAAGATCCATCTAATACAAAAATTTAACTATCAATCACAAACATTCATCAATTAACTCAAAACAATTCAAATTTCAACACAATAATCCAAATTTGCTGTAAAGAGGAAGTGGCTGCTGGCTGTGAATAAAGTCTGCTACCCGTAGCTGTTGAAGAGGTGCAGCCACTCGGCTTGGATGGAGAAGCTGCGAAGGAATTGGATCTCTGCCGGCTACTGGATCTGAAGAACGGCTGTGGAGAAGAAATTGCTGAAGAAAAGCTGTAAGAAATTGCTGAAGAAAAGCTGTAAGAAATTGCTTTGAAGATGAAACTGCTGCGAAAGAACTCTGCTGAAGGAAAACAACTGCTGGAAGTAAAAACTGCTAAATCGATGGTGCAAAGATCGTCGGCGGTGATGAAGTCGACTAGGGCACGGACCCGATACCCTAGCTTTGGTGGAGTGGAGAGTGGATGAAAGCTTTGATCGAGTCGGGAACCCCTCAAGCTCGAGAGAAAGCTGTCGGTCGGCGGCGATGAAGTGGAAAGCGGATGGAGTTGATCGGATCGAGTCGGGAACCCATCAAACTGCAATCGATCGAAGCTCCTGCGGCTGTGAAGGAGTGGATGAGATGAAGAACACCAGCTAGGGTTCGGAACCCCTGAGCCCTAGCTGTGGTCGGCGGCGATGGTGATGGAGAGGAAGTCGCCGGCGGTGGAGTGGAGTGGATGGAGTGAGTCGGGAGAGCCCCCCGTCTGCCCTACTTCACGTTTCTCTGCCCTTTTGATGTCTCGGCTGCGCGTGGGTCGGTCCAGTCAAGCCAGCTTCAGCTCTGGTCCAGCTCACCAAGCCAGCACTCGAGTTCAGCCCAGCATTTGGTGGTTCGGTCCAGCAGCTCACAACTCAGCTTGAGTTTAGCCCACTGGAGTTCGGTCCAGCATGAGTTCAGCTTTGATCTTGGTTCAGCTTTAGTTCAGTCCTGGGTTCAGTTAACCCAGCTCAGCCCAACAGCACAGCAGTTGGGTTCAGTCAGCTTCAGCAAATTGGTTCAACCACAGCTCAGTCCATCACTTAGTTCAGTCCAGTTCCAGCCCTTGGTTCTGCTCAACTCAGCTCAGCAGTTGGGTTCAATCCAGACTTGGGTTTGGTCCAGTCAACTCAACTCAGCCTTGGTTCAGCCAGCTTTGGGAGAAGAGGAACTTCAATACTTAGCAACGGACGACTGAGATCAATCTGACTTCATCCAACGGTCGGATCTCTTCAGATCTGAACCAAACTCCATAGATCCCAATCAATGGTACTGATCTACCTATCCCCATCTCGGATTAAGCAGATCAGTGGCGGATGGTCTAGATCTTCCCTTTCCTTGAATGGATGGTCTAGAACATCTTGAGTTTGATCCAACGGTCAAATTACTTCTGATTTGGCTAAAATTTTCAGATCTTGATCTCTGGTCATGATTGATTCTATCTTGGATTCAGATCGACCAGAAGTTGACCGATGGCTCAGATCTAGCCGTTCTCTGGAATGGATGGCTCCTATTAATCCGATGCTTGATCCTTTTGATCTGGATCCAATCCTGACTCAAGTCTGACCCAATTTGATCTAGGTCCATGATCAATTGAAGCCTACAAAATGATATTCAAATTTAGTGCCAAAAATATCCCAAATATACAAAGATTAGAATTAAAAGCCAAAATAGGGAAAATACATGAAACCTAATACAATTGCAAACTTAAGCATATAAAATGTGGATCAAACATGGATTTTAGAGTCTAAAATAATCAATAAAATGATAGTTATCAGGTAGTTCAATGGAGAACCTTTAGTGGAATGGTTCTTTATTAATGGACCAAGTTTGGATCCATTAGCAGACCAAGACCCAACTCCTCCTCATGGTCCCTATTGTAGCCCTAGAAATACCCCATAGGAGTCATGAAACAAAGGCTAATTGATCATCCAATACATAACACAACCAAAAACCCTATTCTTCTCCTCTACTATCTCTCCTAGGGTTGATTTGCGCCGGGTATAGGGGAGGAAGAAGGAAGGTGTTTTCTCCTCTTTTCATCTTCATCACTTCCTCCTCTTTGCCATGAAGCTTCAGTAGGTCTAGGAGGAACACCCTAGTGTATCTTCCTCCTTGGCGTGCACACGCTAGGAGCAAGGGGAAGAGGTAGTTGGTGGCTGAAAAATAGGGTTTCTTCATCCTTGTTGGCGCCGGAGGAGAAGGAGAAGGGAAGTAGGGTTCTGGCGGGTTTGTGTTGGAAGAAGAAGTTTTTTTTCTTCTTTTTCCTCAAATTCATCTTCCTCTCCATCTTCTTCTTGGTTTTCTTGTCTTTGGGGCTTCTTGGAGTCTCCTTGTGGCTGGTGGTACAAGAATAGAGAAGGTGGTGGTGGGCGACGGTGACCCTTGAGCTAGGGTTTGATTGACGCGTGGAAGAAGGAAGAAGGAGGGATTGATTGGAAGGCCTTAGTGACTCCGGTTCTTGGTAGATCATTGCCCACATGACATCCAAGCGGGGAGGGTCATACAATAGAAGATCGTGAGGTAACGAGAGGTATGATCTTCTCTTATGGCTCTTTTGTTCTTCCATTATTTCATGTGGTGTTAATTAATTATCATGTTCTTAATTATTTGATAATTATTGTTGATAATTAATTATTATTTATCCCGATAATAAACACAAAAACCGACAATCCACTTGTCGTCTTTTCCGCGACCAATTGGTTAGGCGAGTTACAAGGCTTAACAATCAAGTTTAGCTAAGTTGTAACTCGAACCAATTAATAAGATGACGAGACGATCGTTGGGAGATAGGTCTTCATTCGGGTTAAATTTTTAATCCGTAGACATGGAGAGGTCTCTCATGGACGACCAGGTATTCACTTAGGAAACCCGCCGAGTTATTTCTTCACCCCTAACGTACTTGTTGGTGCCGGAAGCACCAGATCGAACCTGGGTTTTGATAATGATAAAGGGTTCAAAGTTAAGGTTAAAGTTGTTATCTAATGAATCTGTTAAGTGTGCAGGAAAGTCCTAGGTATGCTAGGCACAAAGTCTTGACCTGTAGGGTTGAGCAATAAGTCCTTGTCGTGGACTGGGCACCGAAGACTAGACCGAGGGTCGGGCAATAAGTCCTGGTTGTGGACTGGGTACCGAAGTCCTGATTCGGAAGATCGGGTAAAAGTGTTAGCTGAGCGAGAGTTGCGGACAGAAGTAGAGGCAGGTCGAGGATCGGACGTCTCGAGATCCGACAATCTCAGTGGTCGAGCAAAAGTCCAACCAGAGGAGTTGTTGGCAAAAGGTAACTTCTCCTGAGAGGAGTAGGTGAGGACGCGTTCCCTGGAAGAGGGAACAGTAGGCGTCGGTTATACCTAGGGTTCCATTGGGAAGCCCAAAGTCAGAACCAAGACAGCGCAGGTTGTTATTAACACTCAATTTTATTATTACTGCTGTTCTGGAACTAACCCTGGTTGCAAGAGCAAGAGGTTCGAGTTTTTTGCATCCCAAGCACCTGAGAGGACTCAGGCGCCCGAGAACACAGGCGCCTGTGTTGATATAGGCGCCCTAAATGGGTTACTTCCTGAGGCTGCGAAGCTGAGCTGCCACGTCAACATAGGAGGCACCCGTGTGCAGTCAGGCCCCCTAGACGTCCCTGGCACCCTGGATAGGGGATAAGCGTTGGTTGAGTCTGTGGATGAGGACGCGCCCAAATCGGTGACGTGGGAGGCGCCCTACAGCAACACAGGCGCCTTGGACGCCATTATAAAAAGGGGTTCACCCCCTGCTTCCACAGAACACTTCTTCCAACTCAAGCACTCAAACGCTCAGTTCATCTTCCTCCGTGCTCGAGTTCCAAGCGCCAACACGCTCAAGGTCGACGACCTGCTGCTCCGGGCTTCAAATTCTTTTTTCGGTCGTCGGTATATTTATTTCAAGTGTTTTTCGTTTAATTCTGTATTCATAATTCAATTCGTGTAATACTTTTCTGAAATATAGAATTGCCCAACGAAAACGGTCAAGGACCGTGGGCCTTGGAGTAGGAGCCGTTACAGACTACGAACCAAGTAAAAAGAAAAAGAGTTAGCATTGCTTTAATTTTTCCGCTGCGCAATATTCTATCGTATTTGAAATTTTATCGATATTCACCCCCCTCTATCGATTCTAAACGATCCCATAAGTGATATCAGAGCGGGTGGCTCAAATCTGGTGCAACCACCGATTGAGCAATTTTTGGATTTCTTTTTAATTTTTTTTAACGTTTGTAAATTTTGTTCACCGAGGTTGGTGCATCACCACTCGATTCTTATTATTTTTTTCTTTCTACCGCACTGCTAATCTAAGACTCATTCTTGGAACAATGTTTCTTTTTCTTTGTAATTTTTCAGATTAAAAACACTATGGCCATGCAAGAAGGCTACAGCACCGCGAGACCACCACTCTTCTCAGGAGAAGATTTCTCATATTGGAAGAGCAGGATGGAGGTCCACCTGAAAACTCAGGTGGACATGTGGATCATCATCAAGTCTAGACTAGAGATCCCTAAAAATGAACAAGGTGAGGTGCAAGGATACTTAGAGTGGGACGCTCCACTCAAGAAGAAAATAGAAGCAGAAGCAAAGGCTACACAAACACTGCAATGTGGCTTAACCAAGGAAGAGCTCAATCACGTCGGCCCCTTCAACACTGCAAAGGAACTTTGGAACAAGTTGATCGAGCTGCACAAGGGTACGTCGGATACGCGGATCAACAAATGAGATCTCCTACTCAACAAGCTGTACACCATCAAGATGCAAGATCGGGAAACAGCAGCACAGCTCCACCCAAGGATCCAGGAGCTGATGAACGAACTACACACTATATGTCATAAGGTGGAAAACTGTGACCTAATAAGGTACACCCTAAACTCGTTTCCAAGGAACTCGTTGTGGGCATCTATGGTAGATGCTTACAAGGTTTCTAGGAACCTCTCAGACATTAAACATGATGAATTGTTTTCAAAATTGGAGTTACATGAACAAACTAATACTGCACTGGTTGAGAAAAGTATAGCCTTTTTTGCAGGTAAAACTTCAGGAAAATCACAAAAGAAGAAGCTACAATCGATACCCGAGTCTGACTCCGATTCGGAGTTCGACGACAATGGAATCAATCATCCAGAACTGGTTCGGATGACTCACAACTACTACAAGTTGCTAAAGAATCAAAAGAACAAAAAGAAGACAACACAGAAGAAGGATGATCCGACTAAACCCTCAACGAGCCAGAAGACTAAAAGCAACGTAACCTGTTACAGGTTCAACAAGAAGGGTCACTTCAAATCGGAGTGTCCCAACTTGAAGGGAAACAAGAAAACTCGGAGGAAAAAGGCACTTCAAGCCACGTGGGGCGAATCATCTTTGGAGGATGATGAAGAGGCCCTGCACTCCATCCTCCTCGCGCTGACCGCCTTGGATGACCTCGACTCTGAAACAGAATCAGAACCTGATGAAGACATCGGCACCGGAAAGCTCTAGATCTTGGAGGATGGACGAATTACGGTAAGAGGCTATCCCGAATCGGAGCTTTACGACTTAATTTCATATTTGTCTCGTAAGTTGGCAAAAGCCAATGTCCAGGTTGAAACCCTCCGACAGGAAGTCAACATCCTGACGTAGGAAGTCAACTCGAGTTCCTTAACCGAGTCAGTTGAAGAAGGAACATCAACTCAAGTTCAAAAGCTTGAGGAAAAGAATTCCTCCATGAAGACTCAAGACAAGGAACTCAGAGTCGCGTTAGAACGGTTTACTTCGGGTTCCAAGAATCTTGACATGATTCTTGGAAAACAGAAGTCAATTCTAAATCGATCTGGACTTGGCTATCGAACCAACTCACGATACAAATCTTATTACTCTGTATTGAACCAAACTAGAATCCGAGTCCAAGCATGGGTCCCTAAGCTAAGTTTAAACAAACAAACTGGACCAAACCAATATTAGATCCCCAAGGACAAGATTCACATCTTCCCTAGCCCATATCGAGGCTTCAGTCTAAGGGGAGCCAATATAAAAACCATTTTTGTACTTAGATGATTTTCTTCCTTGAATTATTGCTTGATGTTTGTTTATTTATTTTTTAAATATTATTCTGCTTAGACTTAGGAATGGTTAGTTAAGAATCAGACTTAATTGAGACTTGAACAACATAGTATTAGGAGGAGGTGAGATAATAGTACGTTAGGGAAGCCTGGCTAAGGAGTCAAGTAGGATAAGACGTACCCTATTTGGTCTGTTTAGTCCGGTGGAACTAGCCGAAGCTACCTCTCCAAATCCTAAGCTAGATAGACCAGAGTGTCTCAAACAGTAATTTGAAAATGATCTTTCTTTAAAAGGCTTTGTCTAGGAAAGAGTTGTTGATCCAATAAGGCTACGACCAAAGAAGGTCTCTGTGTCTCGCCAAGACCTGGAAGCCAATTATCAAAACTCACTTTTAAATTACTACTTGTGAAACTCAAATCTAACACAAGCTTGAATTAAATCATAGAATTAACATAAAATCCAAGATAAAAATAATAAATCTCATAAAACAGATAAGGAAACCTGTTTTTTCACTTAGAATGGGATGAGATGTCTATGACCTCATAATGTAGTTCAACCCAACCAACTCAAATTAATTCTACCCTTAATATACATTTAATCAAATTCAACAAATTCCAAACCATAATTAAATTCACTTAATTATTACAAAATTAAATTCACTTAATATTTTCAAAATTAATTTCACTTAATATTTTGAAAATTAAAATTACTTAATATTTTAAAATTAAATTCACTTAACATTTTCAACATTAATCAAAATTTAATATTTCAAAATTAATTCAAACTCAAATGTTTTAACCAAAAACTAAAAACCTATCTCACAAAAGAAACCCATAAGATAAACATGCTTGATAACCTTAGATATGAGTGAGACAGATTAGGCAATGGAATTCAATCAATTTATCCTTACTTCTACATAAATAGATCCAAATCAAAAATACTTTAGGTGTAGGAATATAAAGATTTGGACCAGTGGATGTTGGATAGTGGATGCTCCAGACACATGATTGGGGATAAATTGAAGTTCATCAAAATCAAGTTCAAAGACCTAGGCTTAGTGGCATTTGGAACAATGTCACACTTAAGGTAATTGGGTCAGGTAATATTGAACTAAACACTGATTTTATTATCAAAAAGGTGTTGCTAGTTGATAACTTTAAATTTAACCTACTTAGCATTAGCCAACTGTGTGATATGCTAGATCAGAGTAAATCCATAGAGGGGGGGGGTGAATGTCGATCGAAAATTTTCAGATAAATAGAGAAATTACGTAGCGGAAAGAGTAAAACAAAGTTGCTAACACAGTTTGTTTTACTTAGTTCGGAGTCGCGGTCGGCTCCTACTCCATGGCCCACGGTCCTTGACCGTTTACGATGGAAAATTCTATATTCGAAGAATGATTACAATTTGGAGTACAGATATAGAATTAAAAAAGAAGTTACAACACTTAAGAAATTTAATCTTTCACTGATGACCGAAGTAGATGGAATTTCGGAGCAGTGGGTCGTCGTCACCACTTGAATCGCCAGTGCAGAGTGTGCTGAGTTGGTGCAGAAAGCACCTAAATCGAACCTGTGTTTTGATAATGGCAAAAGGGTTCAAAAGTTAAGATGTTTCGTTTTTCTAACATACTACTTGAGTGTGCATATTAAAGTCCTAGCGAAGGACTGCTAGGCGTCTAACGAAGGACTTGTAGGCATCGGAACCCTAAGACCTAGCGAAGGTTGCTGGGCACCTAGCGAAGGGTTGCTAGCAGTCAAAGACCTGGCGAAGGACTGCTGGGCACCAGGCGAAGGACTGCTTGGAACTAAAGACCTGGCGAAGGACGGCTGGGCACTAGGCAAAGGACTGCCTGGAACTGAAGTGTAACGACCCGACCCGTTTGGCGGCCCATTTACTGGTCCTCACGACCGTCGTATCGTTGACCGTCGACCGTGCCGTTACCATACTAGGTCTTCCCACTTCCTGGGCAGTGGATTTTTGCCTTCCCAGGATTCGAACCCTAGACCCAGGCTTAAATCTAGTTCTTTATGAATCCTGAATACCAATTGAGAAAACCTAGTAAGTGGGAAGACCTAGTACGGTAACGACACGATCGACGATCGACGGTACGACGGTCGTGAGGGCCGATAAATGGGCTGCCAAAACGGGCTGGGTCGTTACAATAAAAGGCGCCTTTTTATTGTAACGACCCGACCCGTTTGTCGGCCCATTTACCGGTCCTCACGACCGTCGTACCGTCGACTGTCGACCGTGCCGTTACCGTACTAGGTCTTCCCACTTCCTAGGCAGTGGATTTTTTCCTTCCCAGGATTCGAACCCTAGACCCAGGCTTAAATCTAGTTCTTTATGAATCCTGAATACCAATTGAGCTAGCTCAATTGGTATTCAGGATTCATAAAGAACTAGATTTAAGCCTGGGTCTAGGGTTCGAATCCTGGGAAAGAAAAAATCCACTGCCTAGGAAGTGGGAAGACCTAGTACGGTAACGGCACGGTCGACGGTCGACGGTACGACGGTACGACGGTCGTGAGGACCGGTAAATGGGCCGGTAAATGGGCCGCCAAACGGGTCGGGTCGTTACATGAAGACCTGGCAAAGGACAGCTAGGCAGCTGGCGAAGGACTACTGGGGCAAAAGTCCAACCGGTGGAGCCGGTTGGCATCAGGTAAACTCTCCTGAGAGGAGTAGGTGAGGACGCGTTCCCCGTCAAGGGAACAGTAGGCGTCGGGTCGACCTAGAGATCCATTTTGGAGACCCAAAGTCAGAACCAAGACAGGTAAGGCTGTATAAAACTTATAATTGATTGCTCTATGTTGTTTTGGACTAACCTTGGATGCAGGACGGAAGGAATGAGTGTCAGCAGCTCAGAACGCCTCAAAGGGGAGAGGTAGCAGCTGAGCAGGGTGCCCCCAAGGTCAAGGCAAAACAAGTTAAGCACAAGTTCGCTTCGGAAGCTTACTGGGCGGGGCGCCCCTGTGCTCTCGGGCGCCACCAGTGCCCAGGGCGCCCCGAGCTCAAGCCAACGAAGAGGATACACTTCATCCAGCCGAGAAGCCCATTGAAAGGGTCAACCAGGGCGCCCACAGCGTCCCGGGCGCCCCCACAGTCAACCCTCAGGCTTATTCGAGTGGGATAAGGGCTGACCGAGAGTTGCTCGGGTCGGGTGACACGTGGGGGGGGGGGGGCGCCCCCAACGTTTAGGGTGCCCCGGGAGGCTATAAAAAACCCCTCGACCCCAAGGCTTCGAACAACACTTCTTCCAACGCAATTTCGCTCTTCTGCTTCAGCGCTCTGCTCCGAAAACCTCCCAACTCGAGATACAAGCGTCGACGACGTCCCCCTGCTCCAAAATACAATCCACACCGGACGTCGGTAACGAAGAGCTATTTTTTTGTGTTTACTGTACTACTCTTGTAACATCTTTCTGTAAACTATTTTGCGCATATAGAATTGCCCACAGTAAACAGTCAACGACCGTGGGCCTTAGAGTAGGAGCCGACCGCGACTCCGAACCAAGTAAAATCTTGGTGTTCGTGTGTTGTGTTGTTTTTTAATTTCTCCGTTGCATATTCTCTTTCTAGAACCGAAAAATGTTTTACGATATTCACCCCCCCTCTATCGTTATTCTCGATCCAACAAGTGGTACGAGAGTGGGGAAGCTCAAAATTGGTGCAACCACCAATTTGAGAATTTTTTGGTTTTTTTTTTTAAAAATTTTTGTTCGAAATTCTTCTCGTTAATCGAGGTTGGTACAACACCCCTCGATAAATATTTTTTTTCATTCCTTCCCATACTACTAATCCAAGACCAAGTCTTGGGATATTTTTTTCTTTGTTTATTATTATTTTTGTAAAGCCCGCTTTTTTTTTTCTTTTTCCTAAAGCGGCGTTACATTAACATACCTAGGGCATGTAGACATCATAATGCAGTGGAAACCTTTAACTTACACCTACATGCACTTACTACCCTTCCTAACATCATAACATGAGAACTTGGCATATTAACTTTATACCTAACATCATATCATGTCATACATAGCATCATGTCATACTTATCATCATGTCATTCTTAGCATCATGTCATACATAGCATCATGTCATAGAGTCACATTCAAGCACATACTAGTAGAGGTAAAGTTCTATCATAAAACGAGCAAACATATGGTCTCGTGGCCAAGTCACTATCACACACATACTTTATTGCCCTCCTGCTGCTTCCTTACGGTCCCCTTGCGTGATCTGCGGTATAAGAAAAATAAGACTATAAGCACACAGGCTTAGTAAGACTCTTTCCTACTCACTAAAACCATTCATCACTTAATCATGAGCATCTTAAACATTAACATACTTAGTGCTTTACTCAGCACATAAGTCTTTATGAGCACTTAGCATACCTTTGACATGACTTGAACATAACTTAGTCACTTTCATAGCATATCATATACATAAACATAAAAACATTCATGGCTTGGCATAATACTTGGCATAGACATAAACATCATAAACATTCATAGCATGGCATAATTCTTGGCATAGACATAAACATAATAACATAACCTTATAAACATTCCTAACATGAACCTAAATAAAATCATGGCATCCGAACTTAGCATAAACACAATTAAATCATGGCAACATAACTTAGCATGGACATAAATAAAATCATAGCATTCTATCCTAGCATAAACATAATTAAATCATGGCATCATAATTAACATGAGCATAAATAAAATCATGACATTCTAACCTAGCATAAACATAATTAAATCATGGCATCCTAAACTATCATGAACATAAATAAAATCATGGCATTCTAACCTAGCATAAACATAATTAAATCATGGCACCCTAAACTATCATGAACATAAATAAAATCATGACATTCTAATTAACATAAACATAAATAAATCATGGCATCCTAAACTATCATGAACATAAATAAAATCATGACATTCTAACTTAGCATAAACATACATAAAATCATTTGCATAAACATACCTTGCATAAACTTACTTTGCATAATGTTCTTATCATAAGTATAATGCATAACATGGATGAATGCATGTGGCAATTGCATATATATATATAAGGATGCTTAATCTTTAAAAACATGCTTTTAAATACTTTAACATAATCATAACATTCATTGGGCCCTGGCTTGTACCACATTCATTCATCATATGCGCGCATCCCTAAGTAAATACGAGGTAACTAATCTTGACCTACTAGGGTAAGGACAGCTTCATCGGTAGTCCCGAACCGTAAGGACAGCTTCATCGGTAGTCCCGAACCGTGGACAACTTCATCGGTAGTCCAGAACCGTGGACCTTACTTAGGTCTGGTACAAGCCCATAAAATAAAATAAAATGCTTTCACATGCTTTTTCATTCATCATCATTCATTCATCATACTTGTCATTCATCATCATTCATTCATCATACTTAACATCATCGTTATGCCTTAAAGGCATGTACTTTAACTTCATTCATAAGACATGACATACATACATCTTATTCATAAATCATGGCATACATACGTATCATTCATAAGACATGGCATACATGCATATTATTCATAAAATATGGCATATCATTCATAAGACATGGCATACATACATATCATTCATAAATCATGGCACATGTCTGAACATCTATGACTTAACATATAATTCATGATATACAAACTAAGGGTTTGGTTAACATAGAACTTCTTCCATCTTACTTAAACATATATCTTGGTAACTCATACACAAGCATCTTTGGAGGTTTAACCCAACCCTAACCCTAGGTTAGGCCCATGGCCGAAAGCCCCAAGGAACCATAGGTTCATGAAGCTTCACAGAACTTCCCCAAACAACATCCCATACATACATACTAGGTCATAGGAAACATTTGATTCCATACTTAAGGCCAACCCTAATCCTTTAACCCTAATCTTGCTCTTGGCCGAAACTTCAAGGCTATGGGGCATGGAAAAATTTCCATTAAAATCCCCAAATCAATTGTTATACACCAACCATACCTTACCATAGGGTCATTTGGGGCCCTTACTTGAAATGAGTCCTAACTTTCCACCCTATTAGGGTACTTGGCTGAAACCTATAGGGTCTCTAGGACATGTGAAACATTCACATAAATACCCTCCATCTCCCTTATATCATGACAATACATAAAACCAACACTTGAGGTTTTAAACCCAACCCTACACAAGGGTTCTTGTTGTTGGCCGAAACCCTAGGGTATCCTAGAGTACTCCAAAAATTCCCAAAAATTATTCTTAATCTCTAAACATCATAAGGGAACATTAAATAACATTATAAAGATTTTTAGCATCACTATGGACCCTAAAACATTGTGGCCGAAACCCATAGGGTCTCTAGGGTGTTGATTTTGTTTCTTTCATGTTGGCCGAAACCCTAGGGTGTCCTAGGGTACTCCAAAAATTCCCAAAAATTATACTTAACCTCTAAACATCATAAGGGAACATTAAATAACATTATAAAGATTTTTAGCATCATTATGGACCCTAAAACATTGTGGCCGAAACCCATAGGGTTTCTAGGGTGTTGATTTTGTTTCTTTCAACCTCAAGTCCCAAAAACCAACCAATAAATCATGCTAAAATATAAAGAACTGTTATACCACAGGTGAGGGAGTCTTACCTTGGGTTTCTTGATTTTTCGAACCTTGAAGGAGAAGAAGATTGCAAAATCTTTGGACCCTTGAACCCCCTTGTCCTTGTATCCTTGGAAAACTCTTAGATCTTGGAGATGAGACCTCTTGTGGAGCTTTTCCAAGGGAGAACCCTTCCTTGGGTGTTCGGCTAGGATGAGGGGAGGAGAAGGAAGAAATTGCAAAATGATGGGAAGAAGAGGTAACTCCCAAAACCCCCACTTTATAGCCCATTAAGGTGGTAAATGAAGAGTCTCTCCATGACCCTTCATCTTCTTCTATGCTTTAACCAATATTCACTTCATTCCCTCATAACATTACCTTGCTAGATGAGTTGGTTAAAGCATATATGGTTGTATAAGGGGTCCAAGGTTCAATCCTTGGTAGATGCACAATTTTTTCCCCACTTATTTTATTTTATTTTCCTTGTATTTTCGAAAATCCCTTAAAAATTCCCCCATAATTATGTTAATATTTCTTATTAATATCCCTTCATATTTCTATAATTTTCCACCTAAAATTGACCAATAATTTTGGTACTAAAAAGCCCATATAAGGCCCATTTGTGCCCTTTTTCCCAAATTAAATGAGAAAACATGGATTTTCTAGACCAAAGTTCGCATTAATATTTCTAGGTTCCTCGGAAAATTATCTAGACATGTTCAATATTTTAAGGAAATATTAAGAGAATTTTCCGGGTCGTTACAATTTTAGTAAAATCCTTAATGGCCATGCAAGAGGGATTCAACACCGCAAGACCGCCGCTCTTTAGTGTGGGGGGGACTTCTCCTACTGGAAGAGCAGAATGGAGGTCCACCTGAAAACTCAGGTGGACATGTGGATAATCATCCAGTCCGGACTGGAGATACCAAGAAATGCTGACGGAGTACAACAACCCTACACTGAATGGGACGCTGCACTCAAAAAGGAAATCGAAGCCGATGCAAATGCAACCCAAACTCTCCAATGCGGCTTAACAAAAGAGGAGCTGAACTGGGTGGGTCCATTCAACAGCGCCAAAGAACTCTGGGGTAAGCTGATCGAACTACACGAAGGAACCTCCGACACTCGAATCAGCAAGAGGGACCTTCTGCTGAACAAGCTGTACGCCATAAAGATGAACGAAGGCGAATCAGCAGCTCAGCTCCATGCCAGAATTCTGGAGCTGATGAACGGTCTACACACCATAGGTCACAAGGTAGAAAACCATGACCTAATAAGGTATGCCCTTAACGCTTTCCCAAGAAACACCTTGTGGGCATCTATGGTAGATGCTTACAAAGATTCTAGGGATCTTTCCAAACTCAAGTTAGATGAACTTTTTTCTGAACTCGAATTACATGAATAGACTAACTGCAATCTGGCCAAGAAAGGCATTGCTTTTGTTGCAGGTAGAGCTGGAAAGACAACCAAGAAGAAGCCACAACCTGCACCCGAGTTTGAGTCAGATTCAGACTCAGAAGATAGCGAGGAAAATCGACCGAAGCTGGTTCGGCTAGCCCGAGACTACTACAAAGAACTAAAGAACCAAACCAACAGAAAGAAAGCTAGCCAAAGAAAGGAAGAACCAGCTAAACTCTCAAATGACAAAAACAAACCAAACGTGACCTGCTACGAGTGCAAGAAGAAGGGTCACTACAAGACGGAGTGTCCGAACCTAAAAGAGACCAAGAAGACAAGAAAAAAGAAGGCACTTCAGGCAACGTGGGACGAGTCCTCCTCCGAAGAAGAAGAAGAGGTCCCACAGTCGAACCTGCTCACACTAACCGCCTAAGAAGAAATAGAGACAAAGTCAGAATCGGAGCCGGACGATGGCAAACTCACATTCTCAGAGGACGGCGAAATAACTATAAGTGGTTTTACAAGAATTCAATTAAATGAGTTAATTTTGTATCTTTCTCAAGATTTGGCAAAAGCTAAACTCTGAGTCGAATCTCTCCGACAGGAAGTAAAACTCCTAAAAGAGAGAGCTGACTCTAGATCCTTAACTGAGAAGGTTCAAGAAGGAACCTCTATTCAAGTTGAAAAACTTGAAAAAGAGAACTCCTCCTTGAAAACTCAAGTTAAGGACCTTAGAACAGCTTTAGAACGATTCACTTCTGGTTCCAAGGGTCTTGATATGATTCTTGGAAAATAGAAGTCGGTTCTAAATCGATCCGGACTAGGATACAGAACCAAATCTAGACAAAGATCCTACTATGCTGTACTAAACCAGTCCATACCTAAAGCTCAGGAATTGGTACCCAAACTATGCCTGAACAAACTAACTGGATCAAATCAGTATTAGATCCCCAAGGACAAGATTCATATCTTGCCTAACCATTATCGTGGCTTTAGTCCAGGGGGAGCCAAATTAAAAACTATATTTATTATTAGATAGAATTCAATTTTTTTTGTCAAATTGCATGCTTGCTTGTTTATTTAATTTCTGCAATTTACCATGCTTAGACTTAGGACTGGTTAGTTTAAAGACTGAACCAACTTAACTGAAATTTGACAATATTGTATTGGGTGGCGGTGAGATGATAGTACGTTAGGGAAGCCAATTATAATAAGGTCAAGTATACTCTACTTGGTCTCTTTAGACTGGTGAAACTAGCCGAAGCTACCAATCCAAGATCCAAGCTAGTTAGACCAGAACTTCTTAAGAAATAGTTTTGAAAATGAAATTTCATTAAAAGGCTTTGTCAAGGAAAGGGTTGATGATCCAATAAGGCTACGGCCAAAGAAGGCCTAGTGCCTCGTCAAGACCTGGAAGCCAATTTTTGAAATTCAAATTCAAATTATTCTTTGTCAAATTCGAATCTAACATAAATTTTCAGTTAATTGTAGATTCATTTTTTTAACAAACTCAAAATCAACTATTTTCAAAATCAAATTAAGTTTTACAAAATAAATAATAATTTTTCAAATTAATTCTAACTACCAAAACCTGTCTCACAAAAACCATAAGGCAAACGTGATTGATAATCCTATATTGGGTGAGACGGTAAAATTTAGCTTAATTGAAATTCATTTAATACTTGCATTGCTGTTTAGAATGGCATTGAGCTAATACTAGTCAAACCATAGTCAAAGTGGTCAAACCATAGTCAAAATAGTCAAACCATGGTCAAAACAATTAAACCATGGTCAAATGGTCTACAAATCATCAATCTTGTCAACTCCAACCCAACCCGGGCGCCCGTGACTCCTCGGGCGCCCCCATCTCCCTTTCTCTTCAACCAAGGCAGAAAAACTGCCATGTTTACCTAACCGGGGCGCCTCGACCCTTGCGGGCGCCCCCAGGACCGGTCAAAGCAGCAAAGCTGCCATTCCAGCCTGACGGGGGGTGCCCTGGCTGTCACGGGCGCCCCCAGCCTGCATCAGGACACTGCCAAAGGCAGAAGCACTGTCCCGAGCGCCCGAGAGCTCCCGGGCGCCCTGGTCAAAAAGCCTATAAAAGGGCACCCGAATCTCCACTTCTTGCCACAACCAAAACCTTTCTCCTTTCTCAACTCTTCTCCTTCCAAGGCAACCAAGCGACTTTCGTGCTCCCTCAAATTCAACCATGCCTCCCCAAGCGGCCACTCGGTATAATTTTCATTTCCTTTTTTTTCGCATTTATTTTTCTTAAATTCCTTCTTCTAAATGCATGCTTCATAACTTAGAAAATGCCGAGCAAACCAAGCGAACCCCTGTACCGAACCTAGTCCCGATCCTAGGTTCCCAACTTTAGAACTCTGTAATAGGTTTGCTCGAACCACATACAAACCCATAAAAACTAGTTATCTCAATAGACAATTCTTCACCCAATCCTGTCCCTTGGCAATGAATGTTATAAACTTTTACCAACTCGATAACCTCGTATTATGTACTCATCCTATTAATACAACATTATGTGTAGAATTCTATAATAATATAGTCAGACAAGATCAACTCAGCTTTGACACCACAGTCCAAGGGTTGCCTCTAACCATCACGCCTTCCTTACTTAACCGATTTCTTGGACTACGATTCTCTCAGTCCACCTTTTGTTGCTATCCGCCTAGGGATCCTCCATTTGATGCTCCCTACTCTCACATTACCCTAGACACTCTCCACTCCTACTTCTATAGGGAAGCTAGAAATCCCGTGGATAGACGATTTCAGTCCGTTGACCTTCAGGTCCAGGACTACGCCCTGTATAGAGTTCTGGTCCGCTGCATCCTACCCTTATCCACAAGGGACGTCGCGAACATGCAACCATTTCACACATTCTTATTGTATGCGTTGATCCACCATCTAGACATTGACATTGACCTTCATATGTTCCACGCCATTTTACATGCCTCCAGTGTCACCACTCAGGGTCGGGTACGCACCCCCTTCTGCCACATCATTACCTCCATCCTTCATCACCACGGTCGTAACATTACCGTAGGTGAAATGACCGCGATGACCAATTTCAATGAGATAGGATTTAGGAACTTTTCCTTAGCTGGTATAGAGGTCTCGACTACTGGGGTTCTGTCATGGAGACGCCAGCGAGCCGGACAACCGATCGACTCTGACGAGGATGTTGAGATAGACGTCGGAGATTTGGCAGCCGAGATCCATGAGCACATAGACGAGCCACCACCACCGACACTGTACGAGAGAGTGACACGGCTCGAGACACAGGTCCAGAGCCTCCGAGAGGAAGTGGAGGCAAATCATGCAGAAGAACTGGAGGCAAATCAGGCCTATTACTCTGAGTACATGAGCGCCCTTAGTGCCAAGAGGGAGACCAGCGAGGCACAATATCACGAGATGATGGCGCTGTTTCGATCCTGGCAGCCAGGCTCTTCTGATCATCCTGGTCCCTCCTCCTAGAGTTGATTAGCATTGTACTAGTGACTGTTTGACTTACCCTACTCAGTAGGGGTTGACTGATGTTTGACTTGTATGACTATGCTGGTTCTCTCATATACCAGCTGACTTATGGATTTGACTATTTGTTTTTTTTATGCTTAGTAGAATAGGTTAACTCTACTTTTGGAGTTCTTATTGCTTTACTTGAGTTTTAAAATCAGTTTCTAAAACAATAACTGCTTTACATAATTTCAAAATCAGCTGTTAATTAGTTTGAAATTCTTTTTGGTTTCCGACTTAGTTTTCTTTTCAAAAACTACCCCCTTCAAAACTAGGGCTTTTTTGCAAATGGACTTAGCTTAGGCCCTAACCCTAGAACTGCATGCACCTATAGATTTAGAAGCCAGTATCTCACAAGCACCTTAGGGTACTTTTGATTGATAACCTAGAAAGGGTTGAGATGCTTAGGTCTTTGCCTTAATTGAAGATGCTTTAAGTCAGTGCATCTGCAGTAATTGGGGCACTAAATACAACTTAAACAATAATCAAGTTAAGTGTCAAGTTTAGAAAATCTAACTTGAACAAAACACTTAACTCGACTAACCCTAGCGAAAACTACTGCATATAACAGTCAGTAAGTAGCTAATTGGGTTAGACATGTCCCTACAGAGATAATTTAAATTGGTTTGATTCAGTTTATCTTGCATTGGTTCAGTACAGCACATTATTTCTTTTTGCAATTTATTTATGCAATTTATTTATTTTTTGCTATATTGCTTTATTTTTGATATATGGCAAAGGGGGAGAGATAGGAAAGGAAGCGTTAAATTTTTTTTTTCAATTTCAAAACTTAATCCTTTCTTCAAAAAGTACTTGATCTATTTTCAAAAGTACTAAGGTTTTCTTCAAAACCTTACTAAGTGAATCTGTTTTCAAAAATCTTTCTAAGTACTTAAATTTAATCTGTTTTCAAAAAATCTTTTTAAGTACTTAAATTTAATCTGTGTTTAAAAAATCTTTTTAAGCACTTAAGCGGATTGTCAAAAATTTTCTAAGTACTTAAACTCAAGCTGTTTTTCAAAGTTTTTCTAAGTACTTAAAAACTTAAGCTGTTGCAAATTTTGCTAAGTACATATCTTAAACATAAATCAGAAGATATTTTTTTCTCTACTAACTTGAAATGTTTTTAGTGTAAATCTTCAAAAGTGCACAACCAATTTTGTGAAAATATGTTTCTAAAGCTTCATTTGAAAACTGTTCTAAGTGTTTAACGCCATAATTTTTGACTTAGAAACTTTTTTCAAAAACCCCACGAGCTTTTGAAAAACTTAGGGGGAGATTCCTTCAAGGGGGAGGAAACTAAAATTTTACATCATCTGTTCAGGATTAACTTAACTTTTTGAACCAGGTTGCCATAAATCAAAAAAGGGGAGATTGTTGGTGCAGACAGCACCTAAATCGAACCTGTGTTTTGATAATGGCAAAAGGGTTCAAAAGTTAAGATGTTTTATTTTTCTAATATAGTACTTGAGTGTGCAGATTAAAGTCCTAGCGAAGGACTACTTGGCGTCTAGCGAAGGACTGCTAGGCATCGAAACCCTAAGACCCTGCGAAGGGCTGCTGGGCACCTAGCGAAGGGCTGCTAGGAGTCAAAGACCTGGCGAAGGACTGCTGGGCACCAGGCGAAGGACTGCCTGGAACTGAAGACCTGGCAAAGGACAGCTAGGCACCTGGCGAAGGACTGCTGGGTCAAAAGTCCAACCGGAGGAGCCGGTTGGCATCAGGTAAACTCTCCTGAGAGGAGTAGTTGAGGACGCGTTCCCCGTCAAGGGAACAGTAGGCGTTGGTTCGACCTAGGGATCCATTTTGCAGTCCCAAAGTCAGAACCAAGACAGCTAAGGCTGTATAAAACATATAATTGATTGCTCTATGTTGTTTTGGACTAACCCTGGATGCAGGACCGAAGAAATGAGTGTCTGGAGCTCAGAATGCCTCAATGGAGAGAGGCAGCAGCTGAGCCGGGCGCCCCCAGTGTCCCGGGTGCCCCCAAGGTCAAGGCAAAACAAGTTAAGCAAAAGTTCGCATTTGAAGCTTACTGGGTGGGGCGCCCCCGTACTCCCGGGCGCCCCGGGCTCATGCCAATGAAGAGGATAAACTTCATCCAGCCGAGAAGCCCGCTGAAAGGGTCAACCAGCGTGCCCCCAGCGTCCCGGGCACCCCCACAGTAAACCCTCAGCACTATTTGAGTGGGATAAGGGCTGACCGAGAGTTGCTTGGATTGGGTGACACGTGGGGGGGGGGGTGCCCCAATGTTTAGGGCGCCCCGTGAGGCTATAAAAAGCCCCTCGACCCCATGTCTTCGAACAACACTTCTTCCAACGTAATTTCGCTCTTCTGCTTCAGCGCTTTGCTCCGGAAACCTCCCAACTCGAGATACAAGCGCCGATGACGTCCCCCTGCTCCAAAATACAATCCACACCGGACGTCGGTAACGAAGAGCTATTTTTTTGTGTTTACTATACTACTCTTGTAACATCTTTCTGTAAATTATTTTGCGCATATAGAATTGCCCGCAGTAAACGGTCAACGACCATGGGCCTTGGAGTAGGAGCCGACCGCGACTCCGAACCAAGTAAAATCTTGGTGTTCGGGTGTTGTGATGTTTTTAAATTTCTCTGCTGCATATTCTCTTTCTAGAACCGAAAAATGTTTTACGATATTCACCCCCCCTCTATCGTTATTCTCGATCCAACATGCTGGAGCGTAGCGCTTGAGTGAAAGTATTGAGAGCGAGATTTTCATGTTGTTCTCAAGCCTTGGGGGTGAACCCCCTTTTATAGTGGTCGCTTGGGCGCCTGTGTTGAAGGGGGCGCCTGACACGTGGCCTCTCCTGCGCGAACTCTAATCCACAGGTTTGGTCAATGCTTATCCCCTTCATTGAGGCGCCTGAGCTGATTGGGGCGCATGTGTTAACACAGGCGCCTAGCTTGACTTGGTCCAAAGGCATTCGTGGCAGTTTGCTTCGATGGCTTGGTTTGGCCTTGCACTAGGGCGCCTGTATCCGCACAGGCGCCTAGCGTAGTGAGGCGCCTCCTTCCAATGAGGCGCCTGAGCTATAGAAACACCGCCCCTTCATTTCCTTCAACCAGGGTTAGTTCCAAACACAAGAAGCAAAATATACATGATATATTAAACATTATTTACAACCTAAGCTGTATTGGTTCTGACTTTGGGTCTCCCAAATGAAACCCTAGGTCGAACTGATGCCTAATGTTCCCTCTGACAGGGAACGCGCCCTCACCTACTTCTCTCAGGAGAATTTACCTTTTTGCCAACCGACTTCTCCAGTTGGACTTTTGCCCATCTTCACTCACCAGGTCTTCGGTGCCAAGCTTCACTCATCAGGTCTTTGGTGCCCAGTCCTCAACCAAGTCTTAGTGCCCAGCTTCACTGGCCAGGTCTTATTGCCCAGCTTCACTCACCAGGTCTTATTGCCCAACCTTACCTCAGGACTTAGTTGCCCAGCCTGCGGCCAGGACTTAGTGCACAATTCAAAGAACCAGGACTTAGTGCCTAGTGTACCTAGGACTTTCCTGTACACTTAATCAGCTTGTTAGATCACAACCAAATCTTAACTTCTGAACCCTTTGCCATTATCAAAACATAGGTTTGACTTTGGTGCTTCTGGCACCGACAATCTCCCCCTTTTTGATTTATGGCAACACTGTTCAAAAAGTTAAGTTAAACAACATATTATAGTAATCTAACAATAATAACAAAAAGAAATTTATCTCCTCCTGAATTTCACATTCTCCCCCTGAAATTTTCAATGTCATGCCGATTTTGTAAACTTTCTAAGTGCTAAGTGTTTAGCAAAAAGCTTTACGTTTTTGACTAAGTATTTTTCAGAAATAGAGCAATTGTACTCAAGAATACTTAGGCAATTTTTGAAAAGGTTTTGTAAGCCTAATTTTTGTTACTTAGGAAAAACAAGTTTTGAAAACTAATTTTTCTTACAAAGTTTCAGTTTTGAGTTCTTGGAAAAAATTTCCCAACCTAGAAAAATTTGCTTAAAAACATTTTCACAAAAAAATTTGTTTACTAAGAAAAATTTACTTAGCACATTTGCAACATGTTTTTGAAAAAAATTTAGCTTAGGAAAATTTGTTTACTAAGAAAAAATTTACCTTAGAAATATTTTTCAAAATACACTTAGAAATTTTGAAGCCTTTTCAAAGTGTTTTGAGAGCACTTAGAAATACTTTAAAAGTTTGAAGCACTTGAAAAATACTTAGAAAAATTTAAAAACCTTTTTATGTACTTAAAAAAATTTTAGAAAAAAATTTGAAATACTTAAAACAGTTTAAAAACATTTTTAAGTACTTAAAGAACTTTGAAGTATTTAAAGCTGAGAAGTACTTGAAAACTGAGCACTTAGAACTTTCTACTTTACTTTTTGAAAAAGAGATGGAAAATTTTGAAAGATTTAAAAAATTGAAAAAAATTTCCCTCTTACTTTTGTTTCTCTCCCCCTTTGTCATATAACAAAAAAAAATTGATACCAATTACAACAAGTAAATTAGAGTTAGTAAGAAATTGAAATTCTATATTGAACCAAATCTAATGATTAAAAAAAACTGGACCAAACCAAATTAAACCGATCTTGTTTGGGTCCTGTGTAACCCTGTTAGCTACTTACTAATTGTCATAAATAGTAGCTTTTGCTAGGGTTAGTCAAGTTAAGTGATCTGATCAAGTTAGATTTTCTAAGCTTGACACTTAACCTGATTATTGTTCAACTTGTATTTATTGCTCCAATTACTGCAAATGCACTGACTTAAAGCATCTTGAATCAAGCCATAGACCTAAGCATCTCAACCCAGACTAGGTTATCATTCAAAAGTACCCTAAGGTGCTTGTGAGATGCTGGCTTCTAGATCTATAGGTGCATGCAGTTCTAGGGTTAGGGCCTAAGCTAAGTCCATTTGCAAAAAAGCCCTAGTTTTGAAGGGGGTAGTTTTTGAAAGAAAACTAAGTCGTAAAATCATTTTAAATTTCAAAAACTTGATAAATGACATGATAAATTTGATAATTTTTGAAAAAATAAAAAATAGGAAAATTTTTAAGAAAACAATATAGATCAGTCCTATTCTACTAAGCACAGCCCTAACTGCCTTCTTAGTTAGCTAAACTCAGACTCAGGTAAGGGGGTTGGTAAAGATATAAGCTAAGTTGGATTTTGAGTCCACAAGTTTAAGTACTATTTCACCCCTGGCTACATAATCCCTTACAAAATGATCCCTTACAAAATGATATTTAACTTCTATATGTTTTGTTCGGTAATGTTGAATTGGGTTTTTAGTCAAGTTGATTGAACTAATGTTATCAATATAGACTTGGGTTTGGGTGTAGTCAAGCTGAAGGTCCTTAAGAGTGTGCATCATCCACAAAAGTTATGCTACACATTCTCCTAGGGCAACATATTTTGCTTCTGTTGTGGACAATGCTACGCAGTATTGCTTTCTACTACACCAGCTGACTAGGCTATGTCCTAATAGTTGGCAACTTCTACTTGCACTTTTTGTATCTAATTTACACCCAACATAGTCAGAGTCAGAATATCCTGATAATTCAAAAGTAGAAGTCCTAGGATACCAAATTCCTATATTTAGGGTACCCTTAATGTACCTAAGTACTCATTTTAGGATTGCTAAGTGGGATTCCTTAGCACATGTTTGGTACCTAGCACACATTCCTACTGAAAATAGGATATCAGGTCTGCTAGCGGTCAAGTAAAGTAGGCTACCAATCATGCTTCGGTATAGCTTAATATCTACAGGCTTACCTTCAGGGTCATTATCAAATTTGACATTTGTAGTCATAGGGGTACTTAAGCTTTTGGAGTTATCCATTTTAAACTTCCTTATTAACTCTTTAGCATACTTGAATTGGTGAACATAATTACCATCTCTAGTCTGTTTAATTTGTAATCCTAAGAAAAAGTTGAGCTCACCTACCAAGCTCATCTCGAATTCACTTTCCATTATTTTTACAAATTCTTTTAGAAAGTTAGAGTTGGTGGATCCAAAAATTATATCATCGACATAAATTTGGGCAATAAAAATATCATTTTCTAACGTTTTAACATAAAGGATGGAGTCAATTTGACCTTGGTTAAATTCCTTAGAAATTAGTTAAGTTGTTAAGCGTTCATACCATGCCCTAGGTGCTTGCTTCAACCCATAAAGTGCTTTTCTAGGTTTAAAAACATACTCAGGTTTTTTGAGTCCTTAAATCCTGGGGTTGTCTTACATAAACTTCTTCTTTGATAAACCCATTTAAAAAGGCAGACTTAACATCCATTTGATATAGCTTGAACCCTCTATGGGCTGCAAAGGCTAACAACATTCTAATTGACTCAAGTCTGGTTACTGGGGCATAGGTTTCATCATAGTCTAACCCTTCAACCTGACTAAACCCTTTAGCTACTAAGCGGGCTTTATTTCTAACTATTTTCCCTTGATCATTTAATTTGTTTCAGAACACCCACTTAGTATCTATAACAGATTTCCCCTCAAGTTTAGGTACTAGTTCCTAGACTTGGTTTCTTTCAAATTGGGCTAGCTCCTCTTGCATAACTATGATCCAATCAGGGTCAGGTAGGGCTTCCTTTGTAGTCTTAGGTTCAATTTTTGAAATTAATGCGATCTGACTAAGATTTCTATAGGAAGACCTAGTTCTGACTCCTAAAGTTGGATCACCCATAATTTGATCAAAAGGGTGACTGAGTCTGGGTTTCTTGGTTCTTCGAGTACTAGGTTCAGCCTCAGGTCTGGCTGGACGGTTCAATTGATGGTTCAGTTGCGATCTCAGTAGTTGGTTCAAGAGTTAGTTCATTTAGAGGTTCAATCAGTGGTTTAATTGATGGTTCAATTGTTGGTTCACTATCTTCCTGATCAATATTTGATTGGTTCAATTTCTAATTATTAATTTTTGGTTCAATTTCCTCATCAAAAATTAAGTTCATAGTTTCTTCAATTTTGTGAGTTTGTTTATTGTAAGTCCTATAGGCCCTACTAGTTGTTGAGTATCCTAAGAAGATCCCTGGGGTTGACTTGGATTGAAACTTACCTACGTAGTCCTTAGTGTTCAAGATATGGACTTTGCACCCAAAGAGTCTTAGGTAGTGTAAGTTAGATAGTCTATGATAATATAGTTCATAAGAGGTTTTATTATGTCTTTTGTTAATTAGAACCCTGTTTTGGATGTAGCATGTCGTACATACCACTTCTGCCTAAAATTGAGTAGCTAGGTTAAATTCATTCAACATGGTTCTAGCGGCTTCTTGAAGGGTTCTATTTTTTCTCTCCACTATCCCATTTTGTTGGGGGGGGGGGGTTCTAGGATAGAAAATCTCATGAATATACCCATTTATTTTGTAAAATTCCTCAAACCTTTGATTTTCAAATTCTCCCACGCGATCACTTCTAAGTCTTTTGATTTTAGTATCATTTTGGTTTTCAATCATTTTACATAAGTCAATAAATAAGTTCAAGGTTTCATCCTTAGTTTTTAGGAACCTAACCCAGGTAAACCTAGAGTAATCATTGATAATTACTAAGCAGTGACGATTCCCGCTTAGTGACTTGGCTCCGTGTGAATCAAATAGGTCAAGGTGCAGGAGCTCAAGTGTGGTTTAGGTTAAGTCTGATTGAGTTGATTTGTGAGTAGACTTAGTTTGTTTGCCTTGGTTACATGAGTTGCAGATTATGTTTTCGAAATTCTTAAGTTTTGGTACACCTTTAATTAAACCAAGTTGGGTAATTTTAGAAATTAGTTTAATATGAGTGTGACCTAATCTCCTATGCCAGAGGTTGGATTCTTCTAATTGAGTCAAGAGGCATTTTGGTACTAAAGGTAAATTAATAGTATAAACGTTGTTTTTGTAGCGACCCGCCTTCTCTGCCTTAGACGGATCGTTACTTTCTTTACTTCTTGACTCTAATGCACGACTAAGAATGCGGAAATCTTTTTTTTTTCTTCTCAATTTAAATCTATCTATGATATACTAACTCTACTAGTCATGCATGATACAATGGCATACTTCCTTTCTCAAAAACTCGTAAGAAATTACTTATTGAAACTCATCACACAAAATTCTATAACATCACTAAGGCATTATGAAATGAGCAAGCAACTTTTCTAAGCATAATTGAGCAATAAAACTTAATTCAAAAGAGAAGCTAGCACTATCTTGGCACATGCATCAATAACTCCAACAAAGTATCAATATTCTAAACTACTCACACTTCTACTCATCCAATGCAATCATAAGGATATGTATGCTAAATGAAATGACATGAAATCTTTACTCTAAGAAATTGAGCATGTAAAACTATCCAAAACTTAATGTTCGCTAGACTCCATAAAGCAGGAACTTGAAATTTGAATAAACTAAAACATTGTAATTCAAATAACTAAATTGTCTCGTCTCAAGGATCTCTCCAAAATCAGCCACCACACACACTTTACTCAGCACCCCCTCGTCGCCTTCCTTCAGAATTGCTTGCCTTTACCTTTATCTGCAGTAAGAGGAAATGCAACTAGTAAGCAAAAAGCTTAGTAAGTACTATCTAGCTCACAAAATCTCGAAATGTGCAAACATGCTTCTTGAACAATATGAAATCACATGAGATACTTATATGCTTGAAAGAAAACTAAGAACATGTATAACTCAAAACATGCATACTCAAGCATTAATAAATCTCAATTTACTTTTCTTGGCTCAACTTGAAACTTTAGCTATTCTTTAACTTTTTGAAAACTCTTTAAACTTTAGAAACTTTGCTAAAGCATATACTTGAAAATAATAATCACTTGGATCCACTGAAGACGTAAGTACCATCTCATATGCGCGTTCCCTAAAAGGTTGGGGTAGCGAGCCACCAATCCTAATAGAGCAGACCTTGGTCTACCAGGGCCAAGACCTTGGAATTGGACACCTGGATTTCTTTAACGACGCCCTTGGACGCCGGGTACTGGCCTTATAAAATAAAATAGCTTTTCTTTCTTTTCTTTCTTATCTGTAAATGCCTTGGCATTTTCTGGAGCACCTTGCGTGCTAAAATCCCTAAGTCTTGACTTTTGGGGATTTCTTAAGGCCTTGGCCTTTTCTTTTCTTATCTTTATCTTTTCTTTTCTTTTCTCATAGCTTTTCTTGGACCCTAAACTCACATAGGGTATTAATCAACATATATGAGCATATAATGAACTAAGATCACATGCAAAAACTCAAACGACAAGGAAATATCTCTTTTAAAAACTTTTAAAGGAAATTCTCGTGGAAAAACCGCCTCTTACTGCAGGTGAGCAGTACTTACATTGATATCTTGGACTTACAACCAAGATTGACGTCTAGGACTCGAGAGAAACTTGAGATCTCGGAGAATTCTTCACGTCTACGCGTTCCTCTCGCCGCGGGGATCCCGAATATAGAATTATCTCTTGGAGAAGAGCCTTGACCGGCCCCCTAGAGCTTGGTGTAGTTTCGCCCAGAAGAGGAGGGGTCGGCGTGAGGGTTTGGAGAGGAGAGAAAATAAAACTTCTCTCTTTAATTACCTATTTATACTTATGGGGCGGATTAACCTAACTATACCTTAAATATAGGTCTCTCCATCCTTTTCTGTGCTTGATACCCTAGCCCAGCTGGTCGCGCGCGTTTCTGGTTTCGTGCTGGTCGCGGGTTCGATCCACCAGTTGCACTTAATTGGTTTTTCCATTTATACTTATGGGGGTAAATCGACCTAACTACCCCTTAAATATAGGTCTCTCCTTCCTTTTCTGTGCTTGATTCCCTAGCCCGGCTGGTTGCGCGCGCGGGCTGTTTCGTGGTGGTCGCGGGTTCAATCCACCGGCTGCCCTTAAACGTCTTTATTATTTTTCTTTTTCTTTTTCTTTTTCTTTTTCCAAAAATACCAAACGGACTCGGAAAATTTCATAAAAATACTCTAAAAATTCCTAAAAATATCTAGAATATTTCTAAACCATTTCTAAATAATTCTAAGGACTTTAAGTACTAAAAATGGAAATTTTGGGGCGTTACAATCCCCCATACCTTATAAAAAGTTCGTCCTCGAACTTAGAATAATTCTGGATATCTCTCTCTCATGCTGTCCTCACGTTCCCAAGTAGCCTCTTCATGCTTTTGATTCTGCCAGATGACCTTCACTAGTGGCACTTCTTTGTTTCTTAATCTTTTAACTGCTTTGTCCACTATTTGTGTCGGTCTGCTCTCATAGCTAAGATCTTCTTGAATCTGTACTGACTGAGGCTGAATTACTTGGCTAGGGTCGTGAATACACTTCTTTAGCATAGAGACATGAAAGGTACTGCGGATAGCTGACATATCCTCTGGTAGGTCCATCTCATATGCTACCTTACCAACCCTCTTTATGATCTTGTAGGGTCCTATGTAGCGAGGACTTAGCTTGCCCTTCTTGCCAAATCTCACCACTCCCTTCATAGGAGCGACCTTGAGAAATACTGAATCTCCAACTTGGAATTCAAGTGGCCTACGGCGTGTGTCAGCATAACTTTTCTGTCTACTCTGGGCAGTCTCAATCCTCTGGCGGATCGTCTGGATAGCCTGAGTGGTCTCATCTATAAGCTCAGTCTGGCTGTCTAGTCCTGACTCCATCTCTTTCTTCTCACCAGCTTCTTGCCAACATATGGGTGATCTATATTTCCTGCCATATAATGCCTCATAAGGTGGCATCCTGATGGTGGCCTGATAGCTATTGTTGTAGGCAAACTCAGCTAAACACAGAAATTTGCACCAACTACCTTTAAAGTCCAATGCACAAGCCCTGAGCATGTCTTCTAAAATCTGATTTACTCTCTCTGTTTGTCCATCTGTCTGGGGATGGAAGGCTGTGCTGAACTGAAGTTTGGTGCCTAGGGCGTCCTGAACACACCTCCAAAAATGGGAGATGAATCGCCCATCTCTGTCAGAAACGATCGACTTCGGGACTCCGTGAAGCCTGATTACTTCTTTCACGTACAGCTGTGCTAATTGCTCTACCGAATACGATAACTTGATGGCTAGGAAGTGGGCAGATTTGGTCAATCTGTCCACTATCACCCAAATTGCATCGTGTCCATGGGTGGTTCTTGGAAGACCTGTGATAACGTCCATGGATATTTCTTCCCACTTCCACTCTGGGATGGGAAGAGGCTGCAGAACTCCTCCTGGTCTCTGGTGATCGGCTTTGACCCTCTGGCAGGTCAAGCAGGTACTGATATATCTGGCCACGTCTCGCTTGAGTCCAGACTACCAGAACCTTTGTTTTAAATCTTGGTACATCTTGGTAGAACCAGGATGCATAGAGTACGGGGTACTGTGGGCTTCTTCTAAAATATTCTTTCTTAGTTCCTCATCATTGGGGACGCAAAGGCGGTCTCCAAAATAGAGGATGCCGCTATCTGATACTCGAAACTCTGAATTTTCTACCTCTTGGATCCCCTGCTTGATCTTCTGGATCTCTGGGTCTTGATCTTGCTTTTCTTGTATATCCTTAAGCAGGGTTGACTCTAGGGTCAATGCAGAAAATTGCCCAACCATAACCTCGACTCCAAAATCTTTTATTTCTTTCTGAAGTGGTAGAGACAGTGATGATAAGGACATCAGTTCCGCACAGGATTTTCTGCTCAGTGCATCTGCCACTTTATTAGCTTTACCTGGGTGGTAGAGGATTTCACAGTCATAATCTTTGACCAACTCTAGCCACCTGCGCTGCCTCATATTCAGATCTTTCTGAGTGAAGAAGTACTTCAAACTCTGATGGTCTGTGAAGATTCTGCACTGCACTCCATATAAGTAATGTCTCCAGAGCTTCAGTGCAAAAACCACAGCTGCTAGCTCAAGGTCGTGGGTAGGGTAATTCTTCTCATAGTCCTTGAGCTGTCTGGAGGCATATGCTATCACTTTACCGTCTTGCATGAGGACAGCTCCAAGGCCCATCTTGGATGCATCACTATAGATGTCAAAGGCCTTGTCACTCTCTGGAACAGTCAGGATGGGAGCACTGGTCAGTCTCTTCTTTAGCTCTAGAAAACTGTGCTCGCATTTATCTGACCATTCAAACTTCTTGTTCTTTCTGGTCAAGGCTGTGAGTGGAGAGGCTATCCTGGAAAAGTCCTCCACAAATTTTCTGTAATATCCTGCCAGGCCTAAGAAGCTTCTGATTCACTGGCATTCTTGGGTCTACACCAGTTGCTGATGCTTCTATCTTGGCTGGATCAACTTGAATGCCTTCTTTGGATACAATGTGACCTAGGAAGGTCACCTGATCTAGCCAAAACTCACACTTTGAGAATTTTGCATAGAGCTTCTCCTGCTGAAGGATCTGTAGCACTATCCTCAAGTGTGTAGCATGGTCCTCTGGAGTCTGTGAGTATATGAGGAATATCATCAATAAATAC